>JASAMW010000892.1:0-10718 GCA_030247985.1 Epsilonema sp. ZAB3_2
CGTACCCATAGGGGGCATCTTCATGCAAAATTTCAGCTCAATCCGCCTGTTGGCTCGGGAGTTATGAGCAAATGTGTGTTTCCATTTCCGTCACTCCTATTTACACATGACTAAGTAAGGTGGGACGCGGCGGAGCTCGTTCGTGAGCCTCTCGAGGTTCCGCTATCGCGTCTACCTTGATCAGGACGACGGTGGAAAAAGACGAAAGAGAGCTTTCACAAAATTAGGTTCATCAAAGGCGCCTCTTAACTCGCATACATAAAAGAAGATTGGGTTAAAGCTAACAATTTGGAATGAATAAAGTCTCAATAGGCCATTCAGCAAGGGCTCAAGGTCGACAACAAGGCTATGTAGTGTGGTAAGTGTTGCACGTACGTACGTGCATACCAACATTCACATGCAAACTACGGTATTACCAAATTACAAAGAGCGGCCTACATGAAAATTTCGCATAGGTAGTGTACCTAATGTATGTACCGTACCTGCTGTAGCAAATTCAGTGCTATGTGGTTGGTGAGCTTACTCTGTTCCAAAGAGTCCCCCGGTCTGCTGCAAGTATTCGTCCGCCGAGGTTTTTGGTGAATACATGGGAGTAGTCGAATTGTACTGCTGATGAGTGACCGTGGGCGCTCCACCAGCAGAAGCGAAAGGTTTCGCTGTCACGTTGTGACCCGACATGTATGCTTCCTGTAAAAGAGCAAAAGATGATAATGAAAAGAATACGTAGGAAGTCGTTGACATCCAGCTACTAGGCAGCTAGACGTACATACATACGTATGAATGAGACCAAGCAGCGAGAGCGTAAAACTCAGTATTTGTACATACATATTCCATTCTTCTCTGGTATCAGCAACCACTTTTCAAAAGAGAGATGGGTCACGCCGTCACGCGTATAAGAAACTTTGCAGAATGCCGCAAAATTCAGCAACAAAAGCCAAAAGGAGCTGCAGCATTCTGCAGCGGTGGGAGGCGCGTTATTGGTGGAGGTGAGGAGAAGGAGAGACGAAGATCTACGAGGAGTAGAACAAACACCAGTGTAGGTACGTACATATGTACCAATGCGTTGGCTTGAACTTATGAAACTCGTAAAATTACGCTGCTTAGCTTATCTATAGCTTGGATAGTGCACAAAAGCAGCTTTTCGTCCGCTCAAAAATGCAAGCGATACAGCAGAAGATAAGCTCGAAGAGAGCAGACATCACTCACTGCTGATGATATTTTTACTGCCAACGGAAGCAGTCGACGAGGCGAAAGGCTATACGCTGACATAACGGCTCTTATACCATTGGCAAAGTACATACTTAGTGCATAGGTATGTACATATTTGTTTTCGCGATACAGAGGTCACTTCTTCTATTTCCAAAAGTTGACACATCGCCCCCTCACGCCACCACAAGCATGGTACGTAGGTACATGTGTACATAGTAGTTTTTTCTCTGCATGGCTATTAGCTCACCTGTTTCTTATGCTCCAATGACACTTTGACTTGTGGTGGTTGTGAAGTTGGCATGGGAGGCGGGGCTGATGCCTCGACCGGAGTTGTGATCGCAGGCTTCCAAATGTTAGCACCACCGGAAGAAGTAGCTACCCTGAAGCAAAGGCACACAATGCGTATGTACTAATCTCATCACATACTGTACGTAGATGATGGCATCTGCTGGGCAGAGCGCGTACAGCATATTACATACCATGGCCGCGGCTTGGCGACTTGGCCAGGGAAGGGAGTGACAGTCTTTAGCATTTTGCTGACACTGTTTCAAATCACTCTCGGACAGTAATAATTATTGTTTTGGCAGTTGACACAACGAAAACAGCAAAATACTGCGGAGCGCAACTAAATACCGATGGTGCACGAACACGAAGAAGTTACAAAACAGGCGATGCTGCGTGTGAGAATACATTTAAAATGCAAATGAGTGTGGTTTGACGCTGCTGCATATGTACGTGAGTGACAACACTATACGAATACGAATACCACAGAAATGAGGTGACAGTGCATTACGCAACGGGATGCATGCGCGCGACCTCGACCACTGGTCAGTATGTGCCAGTCTCTCTCTCTCTCTCTCTCTCCTCATGACGCACACACTCACGAACGGACGGTCGTCTGGTTAAACCTTAACCCATCTCGAAATCGCGTGAGGCCCAAAAGTTATATGGCCGACCAGTCGCCGAGCTTCTGGACTGTACGCACAGTTACGCTCGTACTGTATGTACATACGCTCCGTAGGAGGTACGCACCTGTATATAGGATAGAAATATGGAACGGCGGTCACCGCAAGAGAAACAGAATAACGACCCCATTTTCCTCCGTATTCAGACTCCATAAAATTATCATCCATCCTTTTCAAGATCATATTTGGCAAGTGCGCTGCCGCCTACCAACCTTACCTTCATTCATCATACCCTGCAGGGCGAAAGACGAAAATAACAAACGGTACTGCAAATACCGTATTTACCGGTGCATAACCCCCCAATGCATAACCCCCCAATGCATACCCCCAGATTGGCAAAACATAAAAAATGCCCAATGCATAACCCCCCCATGCATACCCCCATATGTACTGTACAGTGCCTGAACCTACCTATGTAAGCTGGTCATATGGTACCCATAGCCACTCCCATACCAAGCTAAGATGCCTATAAGCCTGCTTGGGGCGTGTGCCGTGTATTGTACTAGAATAACCGCGTTTTGACCTCAATTATGCCCTAAAACACGTGCTTTTGACCTAAAAAATATGCCTCTGCGCACCTCTCAAAAACATAAAAAATGCCCCATGCATAACCCCCCCAATGCATAACCCCCCCCCCCCCCCCCCCTATGCATACCCCCATATGGGACCTCTCAATTTTTGCATACCCCCATGGGGCTATGCACCGGTAAATACGGTATACGTACATATCACCAAAAAGAAAACGGCCGAAGCCGCAACTTAAAATTTCGACTACCAAAGATGAAGTAACACAAAAGAGGTTATCAGTTGCAAATCAGAAACCGTTTTTCGTCAAGGGGACAATTCAACTGTTCAGAAGCTCACTTGAGCGCCAATATTCTCTCTTAAACAATGACTAAGCGTAAGCCACCAGAGAAAAGCTTTGTCAAACAAGGCTTTACTGCTGCCCGCTCGCGTTTGTTTGCTTCTGAAGACGATGGGACACAGAATGAACTGGATTGCTCTTGAAGAATACCTTCAATTTTAAAGCTCTCAATATCGTACAGTATTTTTGGCGAGTGGCGACCGACTTGCATTGCAACAAAGTAAAAATAAACTTTTGCCTTGCATTATATACGCAGGCATTTGTGCGAAAAAGCGCTCTTTACCTTTGAACGATCAAGTCCAAATCGTTTCCACTCCTAATAATTGCTTCTTGGGCATTTTTATGCAGCATTTGATTGCAGCTGTGACCGGCTAACTGAACAACAGCGTCGCTTTCTCTTAAACCCGCACGATCCGCCAGGCTTCCAGGTGCAACCGGAAAAAAGCACACCAGTAGGTGCAGCATAAAGTACATGTTGTAAGCAGTCTAAGGGACATACAAACACACACATTACTGTAGCTCTGTCCAGTGTCTACGTAGTCCACTTTGCCATTAATTAAATAATTATCCTGGTCAGTTTTTGTTTGTACTTTTCCGATGACGAGATGACTTCCGAATTCCTTTCCTCCTTGCAGACGGAATCCCCACGGTGTCCCATCGTCTCCGCGACTCATACGAACTGTGACCGTTTCGCCCATTTTTCACGCACCTTGCTACTTCTCCGACTCCAACGACTGCTCTTTCCTCCCTGTCCGCATATGTACGTACTACTATTGTGCATACAACATTGGCTGCTTTCAGAGGAAGCTTTTTCACAATGAAAAGCTGCGTGTACGTATGTACAAACGTGAATACATACTGTACATACATACGGGCGCTTACGCGCGGCTGCTAGCTGATGATGAGACTCAGTAACCAACCAGTCGTTCGCCCGCTTTACATCTTGCGTCGGCTGTGAGTTGAGTGTATTACTTTACTTTTCTTCAACTTGGGTATGTAGCATGGTGTGTACGTAGAAATACCTGAAACTTCTACAACGGCGGCAGCTATAAGAGAAGACCGTTTGGCCTTCACCATACGCTCAAAAATACTCCTCCATAAATTAGATCATGTTGCTGGTGTAAAGCGTACATCTACTCCAGTGCATGCAACAACCACGGGACTAGGCGATCTGAGGTAGTTAGAAGAGTGTGTATGCACTGAAGCCGATATGGTGCAGTTTCATAATTACAAGCGTCGTGGAAACGGGTAATCAGGGAAATTTAGGAGAGTACGTGAATAGGCGGGTCATATGCGTACAGTACGCTCAACAAACTACGTTGAGATTTCTGGAAAAAATCTTCTGGAATCGAAACTACACATTGGAAAGCACAGGCGCGATGCAATGACGAAGCCGCACCGCTTCAAATGTGCATACATCAGTGTAAAATAGTACATATGTATGTACATCCTGGCATTAGCACAACATACTGGAACCAGCTCGATAACGTCTTATCTGCTTTATTGCTCTGTCTGATGGAAATAAGTATAGGCCTAATTGCTCACTGAGTTAGCAAACATTGATGTAGAGGCAAAGGCAGCAGCCTGCAGGTATGTAATGTTTTACGCCCGAAACAGCAATAAGGTAATGGAGATGGTGAACTTAGCACCAGCCAAAAATGCAACACTAATAAACGTGCATAAGTCATTTACATTTTGTCCTCAGTAAGTACGTCGTGTCACCCTATTTGCACTCGGTCGAGCTTTGCGACTTTGCGATTTGTGATAGTCGTTGTCGATATCTTTGAATGATCAGGACGAATATTGTTCCAGTTTCACCCTCGATAGATCCAGAAGAAACGACACACTTTGTCAATGGACGGATCGTCGGATCAAGAATCTCGAGAGATTACCGCGTATTTATTTGCTATAGATGTACTGTACGTACGTACGTACTATGTACGTATGTAATATGCGCCGTCAAAGATGCTGAGATAATCGTCATCGTTTGTGACTTTTCTAGTTTGTCAACACCTGAGGCTGCTGCGTAAGGCATACGCGGGTCGGCGGGCTGGCCTACTGATAAGATCCAACACGCTCATGTGGCGTGGGGCGGTGTTTGATTCACGTGTGCAGTTGGCTCAAGTTCCTGCATTACGTGGTATGTACAGGCGGAGGGGCGGTACGTACAGTACAGTCGATGGTGAGGGAGAGGAGCGTTTTTGAGCGCAGATTCTCTCCGACTCCGACATCTTTCTTTCGCCTGCTGATGCTGCGTCCTGAACTGAACGAAGGTCGCGAAATTACAAAGTCGTAGAGAAGAAACAGAAGAGAAACGCGTAATGAACTTCACTATGTACTCCACTCAGTGCTGGCGTCTGTTTCTGACTACCGCCCAGGAGGAGCAGGTTTCAGATGGGGTGCGACATTTCGGTGGCACATCGCAGGTTTTGGGCGGCCAGTAAACGAGTCCGATATGCCCTTGCTGCAGTACCGTTGGTTGTACACACCTACATTTACATCAAGAACTTGAATGTGGCTGTTGACGTACCTGCAGTCACAAAAATCCATACGTGGATCGCGATGGATATTCACCCATGGTGCGGTTTTTCTCCATTGTCTTCATTGTTGTTTTTGAGAACCAAATTCTCCCAACTTTTCTGCTGCACCTTACTATTCTCGTAATTTTTATTCTGACAAGGATATGAATTCAGTTTCATAACATATTCGGTGGGATGATTTTTCAAAGATGTGCGAGGTCGAAATCGGAAGAAACAAATCTATGCCGCCTCTGAACTGAAAGTCTATCTTTGAGTGGGTGGCTACTGGCTACCTAGATACCTCTCTTACTCTTTACCGTAGTTTCCCTTTCTCTTGTCGTGCCATTGTCATCATTTTATTGTCGCGCAATAGTCGTAATTACCTACGCGACCAGAAAAGGTCGTGCTTCTTTCTTGCAAACTTCCTATCAGAAATTGATCAAGTTTTTGACTCGAAAATTGTTCACGATAAAAGTTATTTTGTCGTTCGTCCGGTTTATTCTCATTTTCGCTCCCACTCAGTGTGTAAGCATTGGCAACTGTATGGTGTCTGTCTGCTATAAGTTTATCTGCTTTTCCAGGTTGGGAGGAGGAAAGCCGGCATCGCAGGTGGTAGAGCTGTTTACGTGCTACCGTAATCCACTGAAGGAGCAGTAGCGAAAGCATGGGCGAGAAGGAGAAGGAAGAGAAGGGTCGTGCCCAATGGGATTCCCAAGTTGAATTCGTACTGGCCTGCGTCGGATATGCTGTCGGAATTGGAAATGTAAGATAAATTTTCCTAGGCCACGCTTTTTACGGACACATGCTCTGCTTTACGCCAGCTAGTATTGGCGTCGTGTTCCATGCTACGGCCGTTTTGGTCCACATCAGGGGCCCGGGCCCCCGATCGGGGGCCCTGTCTGTGAAAAAAAAGAAAGAAAAGGAAACGAAGAGAAAGTTCGAGAAGGAAAAAAAGAAAGACATCTCAACTTTTGCATGCATTTTATAGGGGCCCCCAATCGGGGGCCCGGGCCCCTGATTGGGACCAAAACGGCCGTAGCATGGAACACGACGCCAATACTAGCTGGCATAGTCTCTCTTCCCTTATGTAGTCTTGGCTTTACTTATTGGATGATGTGATCAGGTGTGGCGCTTTCCTTATCTGTGCTACGAAAACGGAGGCGCCGTTTTTCTCATTCCCTACTGCATCTCGCTGTTCGTCGCTGGAATTCCAATCTTTTATTTCGAGCTCTGCATGGGCCAGTTCTCCAGCCTCGGACCCATCGGCATTTTCAGAAGAGTCGTCCCCATCTCACAAGGTACTACAGACGGGCTATAACGTTCGTTTAACCATTGAAGCCGGCTGACCGTGTGCACATGTGATTGCAGGCATTGGCTGGGGGATGGCGATCACTTCATTCATGGTGCAGATCTACTACAACATGCTCATCGCCTGGATCGTGCTCTATTTCTTCATCTCCTTCCGCTCAGAACTTCTTTGGGCAGGGTGCAGAAACGAATGGAACACGGAATGTAGGACTTTTGTGTATGAACCTTTTCATCCTAGCAGATAGGCCTAGTTTATGCGATATTTGTACACTATATCTCTTCAGTTTGTTTCTCCAACGTGGAGAATGATGATTGCCAGACGGAGCTGAATGACACTGGAGCCGGCTTCTTCAACAAGACTTGCTACAACGCCAGTGAGCTTTCCAGCATCAATGAAACATATCAAGGAAACTTGACCAATAATCGCCAGGGACCTGCGGAAGAATTTTTCGAGTAATAAGTATTGTGGACTGTGAATCTGTGAGCAAAAGCCGTGCACAGAGCTACGCCCGATAAGAGCCAAAAGCGTCCCCCAACTGGGACGCTAATGAGACGCCCACCCAACGTCTTTGGAGTATTCGCATGGTTTCTTTTTGGTGGGCGCTTTATGCGTTTCGTCTGCAACCTGGTGAAAGGCGTCCCCCAGGTGGGGACGGGGGTCCCAGTTGGGGGACGCTTTTGGCTCTTATCGGGCGTAGCTCTGTGCACGGCTTTTGCTCACGATTCACAGTTTGCTTGGTAATAGCGGAACGTGAATTTTAGATATAATTGGATGATGCACTTTATTATTTCCTTTGCAGGAATTACGTGCTGAACATGAGCGAAGGTTTTGAGAACTGGGGTGGTCTGCAATGGCGTCTAGTGGTCGCACTGGCTGCGGCCTGGGTCATCGTATTCTTATGTCTTATTAAAGGCGTCAAGTCGACTGGAAAAGTGGTCTACTTTACTGCCACATTTCCATATGTTGTGTTGTGCATTCTGCTGGTTCGAGGGGTGACGCTAGAGGGCGCTTACGATGGCATCAAGTTCTACATATTGGAAGTGGACACGTCCAAGCTGATGGAAATAGAGGTAAGGAAGGCTGGTCTGACTTCTTTGGCTGCGCCAATAGCGTACCCGTAACCCCATAATGTTTTTAGGTGTGGAAAGCAGCTGCGACTCAGATCTTCTATTCGTTGGGTCCCGCATTCGGTGGACTGTTGACCATGTCCAGTTACAACAGATTCAACAACAACTGCTATAGAGATGCCATCTTTGTCTCCATCACGTAAGTAGTAGCCTACTGTAATATCCAAGGAAGTTGTCCCTTATTGCCAGAACTTTGCCATGACTGTTCTTTTTGCATTACAGAAACTGCTGCACCAGTGTGTTTGCTGGATTTGCCGTGTTCTCCATTGCTGGCTTCATGGCAAACGATTTGGATCTGCCAGTGAAAGATGTTGTTCGTGACGGTAAAATATGCAGCTGACTTGAATGGGTACCGTACTGTACATATTTTCAGGGTACGAGGTAGAAGAGCACCAATGTGGCAATGTGGTTGTTGCAGGTGTTGGATTGGCCTTTATTGCTTATCCTGAGGCCATCACTCGCATTCCGTTGAGTCCGCTCTGGGCCGTTCTCTTCTTCTTCATGTTGCTCACCCTTGGATTGGATAGTCAGGTGTGTCCATCAATAGTGATAAATGCATAGGCACATATTGTATGTACCGTCATCTTTAGGTCATGTATGTCCCTCCATGTTGACTTGGACAGTACAGTAGCAATGTATTTCAGTTTGCGATGACGGAAACGGTTACAACAGCCCTCCAGGATCAATTTCCACGGTTGAGAAATTACACTAGTTCACTTTGCTTTGTCATCTGCTTCATCAGCTTCCTTCTGGGACTTCCCATGTGCACAAGGGTACCTGTCAATTTTTAGTATTCAACTCAACACTTTTGCGGTTAACGCAACTGAATTTTTACAGGCTGGAATTTATGTGTTCACTCTGATTGACAAGTATTCAGCAGGCTGGAGCCTTATGCTACTGGCATTCTTGGAAGTTTTTGCTGTCAGCTGGATCTACGGTACGTGCAGTATATATTGCTCTATTTTTTTATTCTGGCGGCCAACAACATTGCCACATTGGTGCTCTTCTACCTCGTACCCTGAAAATATGTACAGTATGGTACCCATTCAAGTCAGCTGCATATTTTACCGTCACGAACAACATCTTTCACTGGCAGATCCAAATTGTTTGCCATGAAGCCAGCAATGGAGTAACACGGCAAATCCAGCAAACACACTGGTGCGAGCAGTTTCTGTAATGCAAAAAGAACAGTCATGGCAAAGTTCTGGCAATAAGGGACAACTTCCTTGGATATTACAGTAGGCTACTACTTACGTGATGGAGACAAAGATGGCATCTCTATAGCAGTTGTTGTTGAATCTGTTGTAACTGGACATGGTCAACAGTCCACCGAATGCGGGACCCAACGAATAGAAGATCTGAGTCGCAGCCGCTTTCCATACTTAAAAACATTATGGGGTTACGGGTACGCTATTGGCGCAGCCAAAGAAGTCAGACCAGCCTTCCTAACCTCTATTTCCATCAGCTTGGACGTGTCCACTTCCAATATGTAGAACTTGATGCACATCGTAAGCGCCCTTTAGCGTCACTCCTCAATGACCAGCAGAATGCACAACACAACATATGGAAATGTGGCAGTAAAGTAGACCACTTTTCCAGTCGACTTGACGCCTTTAATAAGACATAAGAATACGATGACCCAGGCCGCAGCCAGTGCGACCACTAGACGCCATTGCAGACCACCCCGAGTTCTCAAAACCTTCGCTCATGTTCAGCACGTAATTCCTGCAAAGGAAATAATAAAGTGCATCATCCAATTATATCTAAAATTTACGTTCCGCTACCACCAAGCAAACTGTGAATTGTGAGCAAAAGCCGTGGCCACAGAGTTACGCCCGATAAGAGCCAAAAGCGTCCCCCAACTGGGACCCCCGTCCCCACCTGGGGGATGCCTTTCACCAGGTTGCAGACGAAACGCATAAAGCGCCCACCAAAAAGAAACCATGCGAATACTCCAAAGATGTTGGGTGGGCGTCTCATTAGCGTCCCAGTTGGGGGACGCTTTTGGCTCTTATCGGGCGTAGCTCTGTGCACGGCTTTTGCTCACAGATTCACAGTCCACAATACTTATTACTCCAAAAATTCTTCCGCAGGTCCCTGGCTATTATTGGTCAAGTTTCCTTGATATGTTTCATTGATGCTGGAAAGCTCAATCTGGCGTTGTAACAAGCTTGTTGAAGAAACCGGTCCTCAGTGCTCATTCGAGCTCCGTCTGGCAATCATCATTCTCCACGTCTGGAAGTAAACAACTGAAAGTAGATATAGTGTACAAATATCTCATAAAAGTCTAGGCCTGATCTGCTAGGATGGAAAGGTTCATACACAAAAATCCTACATTCCGTGTTCCATTCGTTTCTGCACCCTGCCCAAAGAAGTTCTGAGCGGAAGGAGATGAAGAAATAGGAGCACGATCCAGGCGATGAGCATGTTGTAGTAGATCTGCACCATGATGAAGTGATCGCCATCCCGAAGCCAATGCCTGCAATCACATGTGCACACGGTCAGCCGGCTTCAATGGTTAAACGAACGTTATAGCCCGTCTGTAGTACCTTGTGAGATGGGGACGACTCTTCTGAAAATGCCGATGGGTCCGAGGCTGGAGAACTGGCCCATGCAGAGCTCGAAATAAAAGATTGGAATTCCAGCGACGAACAGCGAGATGCAGTAGAGGGGAAT
Organism: Epsilonema sp. ZAB3_2; assembly: GCA_030247985.1. Classification (NCBI taxonomy): domain Eukaryota; kingdom Metazoa; phylum Nematoda; class Chromadorea; order Desmodorida; family Epsilonematidae; genus Epsilonema; species Epsilonema sp. ZAB3_2. The sequence goes on from JASAMW010000892.1 coordinate 10,671, forward strand.
GAGAAAAACGGCGCCTTCGTTTTCTGAGTACAGATAAGGAAAGCGCCA
>JASAMW010000896.1:0-35302 GCA_030247985.1 Epsilonema sp. ZAB3_2
CGGCATTTTGCGTCTGCTGCTTTTCTACTGGTAAAGATTTAAGAAAGAATAAAGTTCTATCAATCTCAATTTGTGTAAAATATGCGCGTCCTTAATCCTGCACTGCGCTTTTACAATAGTTCTGTATCGATTTCGAATATCCTAAAGAATATATTTCTTCAAGCGATCTTTTTTCACGATGATTTATGCGTCTCTTGTCAAAAATGTCTGCAATGCAGCTGCTGCTGTCTGAATGCAAAAGTGTCTGCCTTCGTTTTTTTTCCAGGCTATTTTATCCATGATACGTTGGACATCGTCTGGGCGCGTCGCATGGCTGAGAAGTGGGAAATCCTTTTGCATCACGCCGCGGTAAGTGAGGACTATGAGTGAAATTGCGAGGGGAAAAGCATGACAGATGATTGTCTGTCACTGTTCGCCTCGAGGCAGGCAGACTGGCTTTCTATTAGCCTTATCCATAGCGGAGCGCAATCCTGTCGCTCGGCCACCCGATTGCTTTTGCAGCATTTTTCTAATCGCCTCCGCTCTATTTCCCTTCGTCTTATTTGCAAAAAGAAATAGGCATAAGATCTCCAGAAAACGTGTGCTTCCGTAAGTTGATTACTTCTCGGTGGACAGGGAGGCACGTGCAGTGTGCACTGCTAGAGGGTAAGGCTAATATACTCTCGTTGATTCCGAGCATCCTATCTTATCATTGATACCAACCAACCAACACTCACACTTTAGTTTTGTGGGATACACTATAGTACACTATGCGTTTTACTTGCCTACGTACGTACCACCCACGGGATTATGCCGCGAAACACACTGGACTAATTTGTGTACGTACTGTACATACAGGGTGTTTCCTTTGGATATGAAATGTCGTTTGAGGTTATAACTTGGGAACCACTAGAGTTAAGAAGCTAAAATTTTGTTTGCAGATACCCAAGAATATGCCTAACCTTGCATAAAAATTTCGTCCCAAAACTCTAATCTGAACATAAGATATTGGTACCTCAAGTTTCGACCACGAAAATCACAAGTTTATGAATCAGGAGCTGCTGTTCAGACGAATTCTTGTGGAATTTTTTTCAAAGCGCTAGTCAACACCTAAAATATGCCAGCATAGTATTATTTCCCGTTCTTGGGAAGCCTTCAGTTACTAAAACATAGCTTACATCCTGAGGAAAAGCTAAAGCAAAAAGTTGGAAAGTCAGTTAGGGCGAAGACTGACTTGCGATTCCAAAATCTTGTGAATTTTGCCATCAAAACTTCAGATACCGCTATTTTATGTTCGGATAAAAGTTCTGGCTCGAAATTTTTACACAAGTTTAGGCATATTCTTGGGTATTTGCAAGAAAAATTTCAGCGTCTTAACCCTTGTGGTTCCCAAGTTATAACCCCAAACGACATTTCATATTCAAAGGAAACACCCTGTACATACATGCCTTTATTTAGCTGGGGTTGCTAAGGAGTAAAACAATCAGTTTGCTATACAAAGGCAGACACTACGGTAGCCTTTTGTTTGTGAAAACAAAGCATCAGCTAGCTGTTCATTTTTCTCCTCATATCATACCTAACCACAGAAAACTGACGGAATTGTTAAAGTGGGCAATAGTTGGGTAATGTACTGTGTATGCAGTATGCACTTTCACTTACGCGGCGTGAAAGTAAGGTGAGTACTGCGCTGCGCCATTTGAGTGCTTTTCAAGGGCAATACCGGCAGGGGTAGGGAATAATTTTAAGGATTCCTGGATGGAGAAAGGGGGGTTGGATAGAAAGAAAGAAGCAAGGGGGAGGTATCATAGGATATGATGTCTGTATTTTTTGGAATGCTCGCCGGGGGAGATAAGCGACAGATGGCTTGCAAATTGCCTATCAATATGATGCACGCAGCGCACAATAATGCTCGCTTTTATTATCTCTTGCACATTTCTGAGCAAACAAAAAAACGTTAGGCATCTGAAACTTGTAGGCTACGGACGCAATGTAGGGTACATACTTACCCAGTACCTAACTTATTGCAGTGCATACTTACCTACCGGTATGGGAGCCTACATTGCATACATTTCTGAGCAAACAACGTTTGGCATCTGAAACTTGTTGGAGTACATACGTAAGGAACTCGAACGATCGTGTGTGCGTACTCTACGACCTGTTCAGAGAACGTAGGGGTTACGTACAGTACGTGCCTTATCTTGCACAGTGGAGTAGGTGTACATGTGCAGTACTGTATGTCATTGGCTTGAGCTACTGGAAACAATGTTTGTTGGGACTTGATGGGTAGGCTACTGTGTTTTTGCTGGCTTCTTTTTCAGATCGTAGCCAATGCGTTTTACGCCATTCTGGCCGTGCACTGCATGGGCTATCAGGTGCTGGCGATGTCGATCGAGTTCAACACGTGTTTTCTGCACCTGCGGAAGCTGCTGCAGATGGCGTGTGTGCCGCGCGAGAACCCGTGGCTGCAGGCGAACCGCTACGCGAACCTGGCCACCTTCCTGGCCTTCCGCTTCCTGCCACTCGCCCTGCTCTTCTACGCCATCTACCTGGACTGGCGCCGCGTGCCGCTCTGGTTCCTCGCCCAGTTCTCCCTCTCCATGCTCATCCTGGCCGCCGTCAACGGCGTGCTCTTCGTGCGTCTCGTCCGCGCCGACCTCATTCGCGCCTGGTGGATGACGCGAACTGACGTGGGGATGATGGGCAGCAGATGGGGCGCCAACGGGAAGCCGGGCAGCCACCGCAAGCTCGACTCCACCGCCGGCATCTGCGGCAGCTTGTCCATCGCAGAAGACGTCTCCAGGGGCGCCTTCAAAAACGCCGTCGCAGCCTCCGCCTCCTCCGTTCGCAATGGAGGGGTTAAGCTGGAGAAGCTGAGCGTTAAGGGGGAGGAGGAGGCGGCGGAGCTTAACGGTCACATCCTGAAGAACCACTACGCCAAACACTGCAACAACGTGACAAAGGACTCGCAAGCGATAGCCCAGCTTGAAATGGTGAATGGTACTAATAACGCAACTGGAGGAGTTGACAATTTGGACAGTAATAAGCGGGAGGAATCTGAGGCTGAAACAATGATTCGACATAGAAATGCTAATAATACTGCTGCATTGCAATAACCTCGTCAGTCATATTTGATGGCAATTCCATGAACATTGAAATAATGCCATACGTTAGCTACGTATGCAGGTAATTTCTTTATCTTGCTTTTTTCCTGTACACGTAGGGTGTACCTTGCACCTTCCTACGCATTTTCGTTACAGATACTCTGTTGCATTGGCTACATTGTATGATTCCAGTCGCATCCCATTAGTACCATTATTACGCGATAATTGAATTGGGTATTCGTGTTACGTGCGCGCTCATGATGGCTTATCTTGTTTCCATGAGGTACTGTGTGGTACAGGCAGGGCAGATGCACAACGTGTACATCGATACATATTTATTTGTGGCATGTGATGTCGTGCTTATAGGTTTTGTTGAGAAGTCATGCATTGCCCAACTTCAGAGGGGTGTGTTACGCGACGCCACACATAGCCTAATACTTACTTGATCTTGAGCGATTGTTTCGTTGTGATACTGAAAGTTTTCATCTTGTGTAATAATAGACTGCAATGCAATTGCCATTTTGAACGAGCCACAGCTTTCAATTTTCTTGGTAAAAGGAGCAAGTTATATGGTAGGTGCATCGATCGTATCGTTCGTGTCTTGGAATATGCGAATTTATGTATGTACGTACATTTGTATGTACTCAAATTATGTGTACTTTACTGTACTGACATACTGTCAAGTGCGTTGATGTTCGTGCAAGCTATGTGTCGTTGTTATACTAATGGAGCAATTACTCGAATTTTTTGTCAAGTGTTTTTCTTGAGAAACGGGTGCCGCCTTTTTTGCTTGATGATCATCAGGCCAAGGCGCTTGATTCCATTAGCACTTTGTACTTCGCTTCTCTGAAAGCGCGGGCAGTTGGACGAATACTAGGTACAGTACATACTACAGAGGCTGGCATATGAGGCGTGCTATGTGAGGGGTCGTTCAGTAATGCATGGCGAAAAGGAAGTGTGTGGTGGTGTGTATGTACGTATGTAGTATGTACTGCTGAAATCTGTATGAGCGTATTATTGTGGAACACGTAAAATGTTCGCCTTTATGGGTGCACGTGCTTACTTTATATTTATTTTTCGATCGGAAGCTTGAAACGAATGAATGTTCTTTTGGATGTGATGTTCCGTATCCTTTTACTCTAATGCAGACGTGAGTGAGCGATCTCGTTTTGACTGATTTTTTCCCGCCGAGAAAGGAATAAGCTAAACGACTTCAACTAATCGAGGGGGAGTAGCGAATTTCGCTTCAATAGTGTCCCGTCCACATTTGCACAGTAATGAATAGCCTCTGCTTGATTGAGTTCTCATACAATAAAATCTGCTTGCATGGAACGTAAGTAATGTACTTTGGATGGATTCCTATAGGCTGCTGCGTTTTATTGTGTGTCCCACTTGCAAGCAAACGTTCTTTCTGATTGTATGGGTGGTACGGCACGGCTCATAATATCATGGAATGGTAAAGAACATTGCAACGAATGAATGTGATTTGCAACATGCTGAATAGTTCTACTCTACATATCTCAACCACGTCACCATAAAGCAAATATATTATGGAGTAGGAGGGGGTTGTGTTCTTATTTGCACACTTTTCTTCAAGCGTGTAAGATATGGGAACTGGATCACAGTTTGTTTGATACAGACAGACACGGTACTTTTGAAACAGATTGGATGAACCAGGTTAGCACTTGGCAGTGTAGTCGCTTGAAACAGGGGTCGCTGTCTTGCCTTACTGTACCATGAATGTACGTACGTATTTTTGCACGAGCTGAGGCTGCAAAATTGTCGAAATATTGGTTAGGCTTGTAGCTTGATTGAATCTTGAAGCAATTGATAAGAGTGCATAACATAAATACGAGAACGAATGCTGGATTATGTGTTGCTATAGCTGTAGCAATACAAGACACTAACTAATATTAGGTTTGCATCTGAAGCGTGGCCGCAAGCAAGCCCGAAGTGCCTTTCTCTTCGGAGACCGAGGTATTGGCGCTGTCTCATCCACCGCCCTTTTTGCTTCCTCCATCGCTATCTCCAGCTGGCCTGGCCTGGGCTACCTACGCCATGCTGCTGGCCGGTCAGTGTCCCCCTATTTCTAACCATCGGGGGTTTGTTGGCTTGTCCCGTCGCCGAAAAGGAACATTGATTAGAATATACGAACCTGTATTACAATGCAGGAAAGTCGAAAAGAATATTCGCTTATTCAAATCAATGAAACGCTAAAACAATAACATCCATGAAGGTTTTGTCTACTATTGTGAAATAATAGAAAACAATGTACTTTCATGCATTACAATACAGGTTCCATCAAATAAATAAAGCATGCATTGTAATGCACTTTCCTTTATTATAGTCGATTATAGTCGATTATTACAATCAAGGAACCTATAGAGGGTTTTAAATTGTTTAGCGTTTCCTTGATTGTAATATGCGTATATTGTTTTCTACTTTCCTGCATTGTAATATAGGTATATTCTAATCAATGTTCCTTGATTGTACAGGGTGTCCCATAATAAACTCCGGGACTTTCTGCGGTAATAACTCTCGAGCTAAAGCTCAGATTTCAATGCGGTTTTTTGCATTATGTAGCCAAGGCTTCAACTTAGACACAGGCTAAATTTCATGATTCTAGTTCAATTAGAACTGGTTCAAAACAGCTACATTCTCTAGCCCCAATTTCTATGGACTTTTCCCCCAAATAAGCAAATTCGGCACATTTTCTGGCATAATTTGCTATCAATCCCTGCCAATTTTGCTCTAAGTGGATCATTAGTAATCCACATGGCAAGAGAACTTGACGTGTGGACGTCAATTCAAAGTCTGGAAGCGTAAATACAAATTTGAGTTATCTTAACACCGCAATCTACAGTACTGAGGGAAAAACTGCAAAAAACGGGATCACAACTTTGAAGGCCAATAAAACCATAACCAATGAAGCTAGGCAGATGAAATTTTGCACTTATCTAAGTTGAAGCCTTTGCTACATAACAGAAAAAACCGCATTGAAATATGAGCTTTAACTCGAGAGTTATAACCGCGGAAAACCCCCGGAGTTTATTATGGGACACTCTGTAGTCATCGACTATCATAATCAAGTCAAAATGCGGCAGGGTTCAATAGTTTTTAGCGTGTAGTGTTTGCGTTCACCATTTGTCCGAAGATCAGTAAATCCGTACGTAGCTGGGAATTTATGGCACCGCAAACGCCCATTTACTCCTAGATATGTACGGAACGGACGTTCCGGATTGACGGAAGTACGGTAGTATGGTGAACGCGGCATGACGTGTGGTGAACTGTTGCATCAACGCGATGATCATCCGTATCCATACTACCGTATTTACCGGTGCATAACCCCCCCCCCCAATGCATAACCCCCCCAATGCATACCCCCATATTGGCAAAACATAAAAAATGCCCAATGCATAACCCCCCCCCCCCCCCCCTATGCATACCCCCATATGTACTGTACAGTACCTGAACCTACCTATGTAAGCTGGTCATATAGTACCCATAGCCACTCCCACACCAAGCTAAGATGCCTATAAGCCTGCTTGGGGGTGTATTGTACTAAGAATAACCCTGTTTTGACCTCAATTATGCCCTAAAACATGTGCTTTTGACCTAAAAAATATGCCTCTGCGCACCTCTCAAAAACATAAAAAATGCCCCATGCATAACCCCCCCCCCCCCCAATGCATACCCCCCCCCCTATGCATACCCCCATATGGGACCTCTCGATTTTTGCATACCCCCATGGGGCTATGCACCGGTAAATACGGTATTTGCTATCACACGCCTCTTCAGAAACATGCTAAAGCGAAAGGTCAACTTGAAAACGGAAATCATGCCAACAAACAAATGCTTTGTTGTCTACGGCATCTCGTGACGTCAACCATAGCTACATAGAGATATAACAGGGCGAGATGCGTTTAAAGTCCCAGGTGGTGCAGATTTTCAGACTGCCCGTGCCTACAAAGTGCGGCAATCCCGGCGTACCTGGTCCTCCAAAAATACTGTACGTACACCGGGATTGCCGGCGCCGGGCCCCTGTTACACCTCTACTGGCTATGGTTCTGATCGAAGCATAAAACAGCAATGCAAACAAAACAAACGTAGTAAAGATAGTTACCAAAATAAATCTCCGCCGCCCATTGTTCGTTATGTGGGCGTTTTTGCTGATAACGCATGTACGTATGTATGCTGATGCGTTGCAGTGACGTGCCGTGACTCAAACAAGAAGCATGCTACTACGCCCGTGCACAATCTTTCGTTGAAGTCGTGCGAAAGGTAAAAATTTCCTCCCTATCCATTCAGGCTGTCAGCTACGCTAAAAAATGTCGCTCCTCCCCCGAAGGCCCCAGTTTGGAATTGAATCGCTCCACCTCAAGCTTTCTCTTGCACCTGCTTCATCTGCCCACTCCTCTTCTTTCTGTACTGTACATGACATACCATCTTGTCTACTAGTCTGTCGTGTCTGATTATTAAAAAGTAGATTCTGCCAGTCTAGCTTCCGGCAATACTGTACGCATACTGTCCTCAGAAGCGACGACGAAATCTGCGGCAAAAACACATTGAAAACAATTGGTGAGAAAGCATTTTCTGAAGTTCTCAATCCACTTTAAAGAGCATTCTTTGCCCGCTGCCATGCAGAAGCAATACGCAGGCGGAATGCAGACTCAGCGGAGGCCGTCCAGTTGCACTCTTCTGCTGGCAGTTGTTGCGACCATCGTCTGCATCCTACTGTCCTCCGCCTCTGCATGCGATTGTGGCGCTTGCCTCATCCACCATCCAACTTCTCCAGCTGAATGCAGTCGATGTTGCTCCTTCTGGGTCAGAAAAAGATCAACCAAACCATCAGCCGGCGCCGTTAGGTCGGGGCTGGTCTTTCGTTCATCGCTCAAACAACCGGAAGGTGGAAGACGGGGCTATCTGCTTCAGCGAATGCCATCGCTACCAGACAGAGCTCATCAAGGCGTGGAAGTGGCCAGCGGGATGGAAACTTCTTGGAAAGAAGCGAGCACGCTGAGTGTTATATTGAAGAATCTGCTGCAGTCCAGAAAATCTCTAGGAAAACGAATTCCAGATGACGTACATCGACTAGATGAACGAACGAGTGAAATACGTACGTAGTAGCGCTTGATAGCGCATTGCCGTTTAGCATCGAAAAAGCTATCCATAAAGTTGGAAATGAATGAATGAATACATATGAATTATGATTTTAGGTATTGTTACAGTGTTTATCATTGCATAGGAGGTGAGTCGTTTTTGTTCACACGTAAAGCCGACCAGGCTGTTCGATGCATTTACTATTGAGAAAGGAAGATTCAGAGAGAAGACAGTATGAGTACATCTACATACATGCAGGTGCCAGGTACAGCAGCCTGAGCGCAGCATTCGCGTTGGTTAGTAAAAAAAGGAAAAAGATGCTAGTTTGTAATTGGGCAACTCTAGCGAACGGATGAGATCACTTCAAGAGTTGGAACTTGTCGGCGGTTCCGCCACTTCCGCTCGTAGTGCCACTTTCCGACTTCTCAGGGGAGGACTTCTGCTTCTTCTCACCGCCGGGTGCTTCCGCCTCTTCGTCTTCACTGATTGGAGGTACATTTGATGGAAAGGGCGTGACTGATGGCATGCCAGTTGGAGGCGTCTCTCCCGGCCACGGGGTGACTGACGGCAACCAATTCTGATTGTCAGGTGGTGGTGGCGGACCTCCGATCGATTGCCCTGCCTCTTTCTCTTTCTCTTCCTCCTCCTTCATCTCCTCCTTCTCCTCTTTCTTGTCTGCAGCTTCTGCACTCTTCTTGGACCTCTCTTCTTGCGCTCGCATACTGTGCGTTTTTTCGCTCGTCGTCCTGCTCGTCTGTGTAGTCGCTGCCCTTCTGGAGGAAGTTTTCTTTGAGCTGTCTGCTGTTTCCGCAGTTCTGGGGCTTATCATCGTCACTTTTGGTTCCGGTTGCACGGGCATCATCATCTGAGGTGCGGGCGGCATGCTCACAACGGCAACAGGCGGCGGCTCATCTTTTGCGTCTTCGTTGGTAGAAGCGGACTTCTGCTTCAGTTTCTTCACTGCCTTTTTCCTCTGGCCATTTACGTAAATCACTAGCACGCAGAGTAGGACGATGATGACTGCGGCCGCTGCGATCACTATCCATCCCCACCATGGCATTCCGCCCTCTGCTTTCTGCTCTTCAGTAGTTGTGGATCCGGTTCCCTCTGGAGGTGTCCCATACGAACCTTTAATACGCGCACTTTAGCTATGTACATAAAGTACGTACGTAATACATACATAACTGTAATGTGGATGCCGTAAGCTTGGTGTATACCCCTTAGAATATAAATACAATATGATCATAATCTCATATTTGATGACTAACAATTTTTTTATCCCCCGGAGGTTATACATGAACATTTACAGTATTTGTTGGACCCTCCCTCTCCTCCATGTCACCTTGAGTATCTGTGGTTTGCGGCGGAGATTTTTCTGTTGGCGTTTCCATTTCTGTATTGGTGGTAGCACCGTCAGTTTTTTCCGACTCGGTATTAACAGCGTCTGAAGATGACAGTTCTGGTGGCGTCGATGTCGATGTTGGCGCTCCTCCATTGAGTGTGGTTGGCGACTCTGTTTCCGGCGGCTTTGAAGATGTCTCCGCAGTGGACGGTGGTGGTTTGGTTCCAATTCCAGGTGTGACTGCTGATCTTGTGACTAAAACATGGTGCAAAAAAATGAGCACCACATGTACGTACTCATACTTCTGGTATGTACTACCGTGTACTACCGTGTACATATACGTCTACCGTGATTCCCCTAGATATCTTGTTAGTATCACTATTCCCAGTTACTGCATTATTGGGTGTATCCCCCTCTCATGTACCCCCTGGTGTATAACTCCCTATCAGACCTCTCGATTTTTGTATGGGCTATACCCCAAAAAATAGTACGGTACCGTGCGTACAATACGTATGAGCTTGAGATCATTACGCATGAGTGTAATGGATGAGTGATATGGAATTCCGAGCTCATAGTTGATGATGCATCGAGTATCACTGGGACTATTGCCTTCGATGATGGTGGCCTTGTCTACGGGAAGATTGTCGAACCCATTTGCCATGGATGTGCAAGAATCACTGGTCGCCTTCAGAACAGGCTGCTCTAAAAGCAGGCTGAACTATTGTTCTTAAAATTTTGTGCAATATCTTGTAGCATGTACCTATACATAGGTAGGTACGTACGTCGCATAGTACTTGTACATAGTACCTCCATTGATGATAGAGAAGATCCAGCGCACAGTCTTTCCAGGGTGGCGTCTATCACAGAGTAGTCGAGCAAAGCGGATCCCTGTCATGGCAGACCCCAACTCCCACTTGGCTTCCCGTTTACCGCAAGTGGTCATGCGCAGTTGTTTTTCCTTCTTGCGCCCAGCGGAATCTTCATAGAGCAACGTGCAGTTGGGCACAGGGGTGCAAGGCAGCTTCATCAAGAGACTTGGAGAGTCCCTGGTGGACACCAACTGACCCCAGTGCAATGGCTTGCCAGTTTCTGTCTGCCAGTAGCCTGGTTGTGAGTAGTCGATCGCCGTGCCGTTATCAACTGAAATGAAAGTGCAAGAACAGAACAGTACGTAGACGATACAAAGTTGCAGTATGTACAGTATGACGTACAGTACATAGGACCTTAGTATAGTGTATAGTACTACCTAACCTAACCTAACCAGTATCGCAGCCTGCAGTTGAAGGGATCACTCGCGCATGTATGGTTGTCATATCTCCACACTTCATCTTGGAGTGATCGCCACAGAAACCAGATGGATCGCTCGCAACTCCAACAACCTCCACACATCTGGAAGGTTGCGCTGTTCCGGCTGGCCACTTTGTTGCGTTGCATCCCTTCTCCCCCAGCTCACAGAAGACGCCTCTTACTTTCGCTTCTAGGGTAAGTTCTAGGTTTCTTCCACTGCAGCTGATACTAAACTTCATGATCGGCTTGGTTAACGACAACGTGTAGCGCTTCATGTCTTTCGGCTCTGGACAGTGCACTAGAAGCTCTCCATTCCAGACTGGCCATGGGGTTGCACGCTTGTTTTGGTCCAAGAAAGTCATCGGCAGTCTCACATTCTCCTGTCGAATGAAGCTGAGAACCTCTCGTGCCCCACTGCGATATGCGATGGTCAGGTTTGCACCACACTGGATGTCACCACTCTTTGCCACATCGCCACTACTTCCCCAGAATTTTACGCCGGAGAATTTAGGTGACTTGGGATCCCACACGTTTGACCAATGATCACAAGTTGTGGATAAGGCGCCAGTAGCTTTAGTTTCTTGCAATCGCATTGTCACATCCTCATGCGTGATTCCTGAAACATTTTAGCATTCACCAACTTTGGCCAGCTTACTCACCACATATTACACAAACGTATTGCATACAAAAATTTGAACCAAAATATGGTGGAAGAAAGTTTGATTACTTTTCTGGACCACGTAGTAATGCCAGTGTGCCTTGTAGCTGCCGTTGTCCAACGTGCACATAATCTTCGTGTAATTCTTTGAGTCTGCGAATCCCGTGACATCGACGATCTTGTCATTTGGCAATTTCCACCCATTTTTGCAAGTTCCCACCATCTTTTTTTCCGATGCTTTGTTGGATGCTTTGCCAGGAAACAACTCCACATAGGTGAGGTGGCACTTGAGCCTGGTATCATCACAAAGCGATTGCTGTTTTACTCTCAAGGTGATGCCTAGATCTGCCAGTAGAACTTGCCGCAAGTGGCGTAACGAGTGCTTCTGTCCATCTTTGTCTTCCCAGAGCCAGAAGTCTTCAAGTTGTGCAATGTCTAGAAAACATAGTACAAACAAAGGCACACAACTGCCCCATGTACCTATACACTGTACCAAGACTACATAAGGGAAGAGAGACTATGCCAGCAGATTGGCTCGTTTCATCTACGGCCTTTTTGTCCCCACCGGCCCCGGGGCCCCCTCGGGGGCCCCCAAACAAATTTTTTTCTTTTTTTTCTTTTTCCTCTTTCTTCTCTCTCCGGCCCCCCGGCGGCCCCCCTCCCCCCCCCCCCCCCTCGGCGCCCCCCGCGCGCCCCCGGGGCCCCCCCCGCCCCGCCAGCCGGCACGGCACACACGCCCACCCCCTCCCCTACCTATATAAGTTCCGCCATTTGTCACGAAAAACTGTCAGTGTAACAAAGTACCTATTTACCGGATATGTTTGCACACTGTCCATTGCCCTCGATCTCCACTTTGGGTGCATGTGTGACACTGCCTGTCGGGTTTGTCATCCAGTGGCTGCATTCGCTTTTCCCAGCGTTTGGAGTTGTTGGAGAAGGAGGACAGAGCGTCCAAGCCTTCATTTGCGCTATGCCGCCTTTCTTGTCTGCGATGCACTCAGCGTCAGTGTCACTGGAAGACAAGCATCTGATTGGAGGGCTGAACGGAAGTCCGATTGGAGGTTTGAACGGAAGTGCACAGAATAACTTTGTCTGAAACATACGTACGTAGGGGCATTCATAGGTGCGTGCGTACTGCAGGGAAAGAACAAATACACGTACATACACACCTATAGTACAAATTATATTTCTGGGACCCATGCATTATTTATCTCAGGATCTAGCCAACGTAGCTCAAAGCGGTTAAAAATCTCTCGATAACTTTAGCTCGCCTGGAAAATAAAAAAAACCTCATGCGTCTACGTGCCCTCTGTGTCGAGAAATCGCCAAATTCCTTAAGTACTAAAAATGTACACTTTTTTCGATTATTCAACATAACTGAACAAGCCGCAAATACTTTTTCATTAAAAGTAGCCTATCCTATGTAGAATTTGATGCAGATTTCAAAAATAGTATTGGTGTTTCAAAAAATTTAACCCCTACCCAGAAATTGTCAAAAATATACAAATTTTGCAAAATTATATACTAGGGGTTAAATTTTTTTAAAACACCGATACTTTTTTTGAAATCTACACCAAATTTTACATAGGATAGGCTACTTTTAATGAAAAAGTTTTTGCGGCATTGTTCATTTATGTGGAATAATCGAAAAAAGTGTACCTTTTTAGTACATTTTCAGTACTTAAGGAAATCGGCGATTTCTCGACACAGAGGGCACGTAGACGCATGAGGTTTTTTTTATTTTCCAGGCGAGCTAAAGTTATCGAGAGATTTTTAACCGCTTTGAGCTACGTTGGCTAGATCCTGAGATAAATAATGCATGGGTCCCAGAAATATAATTTGTACTATAGCTAGCCAGCTCAAGGGGAGCCGTGCAAAATCGGAAAATAGGTGAATACTGTATGTAGAGGTGCATAACCCCCTATGCATAGCCCCATTAGGACCTTTCAATTTTTGCATAGCCCGGGGCTATGCACCGGTAAATACGGTATGTGGCGAATGTTCTACTCTTCCTTATGTAGCCTACCCCAACCTCTAAACAAGCGCTTTAGCTTACTGGGTAGAGAAAATCGTCGTTGAACTTATTCTTATTCGTCTCGCAGAAACATTCTTGCTTGACGTTGTGTGCGGTCACGTTCGTGGTTTTGACAGTTCCGTTGCCGTAGTCACACTGAACCGTGATGCTTCCAAACAATCGATAGGCCAGAGAGAGATCATTGAACTCGTCATACATCTTCTGCACGCTGGATTCGGCCTTCGTACAGGGACCCGCCGCCTCAGCCCCGCAACTCAGCGCGGACATGATGATGAGCAGTGTGCAGCAGAGGAACATGAAGCGATCCTTGTCCGGATCACGCTCGCTGCGCGATCCCTCCCTCACCTCGTAGTAGTGGACCTCTTTCCAATCCTCCCATTCGGGATCTCGCGGCGGTGCTGCGCCATCACCCTTTCCTTTACCTCCTGCTGCCATGCGCCCGCCTGATTCGTCCCGCTGCCGTTTGGTCATCTCGGAGCTCGTCCCAATCCCGTTTGGCCCTCCACTGCCAACTGCCGCGCGCCCGCCTGATTCGTCCCGCTGTCGATTGGTCAATTCGGAATCGGAGATCGTACCGGTCACAATTGATTCCCCTGTCCATCTGTCCATGCCGAAGCCACCGCCACTTGTATGAGAGCCGGATTGGCCCAGTTCACGCTTCGTCCGCTCAACATTGACTACGGGGTTGCGTCCATCATCGTTCCCGCCGGCGTTGGCACGTCCTTCGTCCCGCCCCCAGTTAGTCCCTTCATCGAACTGATTCCCTGAGAACCTCTGGTCATCCAATTGCTCCCCATCCGGTATCGTTGCACCCGTTCCTTCCTCCAGCCGTTGCCGCCGCATTTTGATCGTTCGCCTCCACTTGTCCGACGTGATGAAGAAGTGAGTTGGATCGGATCGACCGCGCCGAGGAACGAAAAAGAAAAGAGTGACTGCGGAAAAGACACGACGAACAGTGATCACAATAGGAGACTTCCATTTCCTGCGGAAAACCGGAAATTGGTTTTGATCTTAGCAGGAGCTAGCGAAAAACGTTGTGCACTGAAGAACAGAACAGTCATGCATTTGCATTTGCATTACACAAAGAAAACACACATTCGTGTAAAATATCAGGCGTGGAGTTTTATCGCATTGAGTATTTTAGTTTTTGTGAATGGCCGTGCACAGGCACGTACTCCTGGGCAGAAAAGAAAAGGCGAACGTGGCGCGGCACGGCACGAGGACGAGGAGGAATATGCGATGCGATGCGATTGGGAATGGGAGATTGATTTTCGTCTGGATCCAATCGCTATTGCTCTGGTAGTGTGACAAGGTTCCTCAGCGAAGTAAGCAGGCAGTTATCGCAAGCATAGTTTTTTATTATTTTCTATTATTGATGCTTCTGTTTTGTTGCAGACCAAGCATGTCGAAACGAGGTCGGGGTGGATCATCCGGATCCAAGTTTCGGATCTCGCTCGCTTTGCCGGTGGGTGCTGTCATCAATTGCGCAGATAACACCGGTGAGATAAAGCAGTTTTGCGCTCTATGATAGTGCGGGATCAACCGAAAAGGTGGACGTGTTTTTATGCCACATTCACCAAACTCCATCATGACATACGCATACGTCGTCAGACTTATCTAGGAGTACACGGACGTATGCATGGGAGGACGACGTGTGGTAAACGCGGCACCGACCTTTGACCCACCCAAATGATCTACAGTAACTTGTGTTTCAGTCGTCCTGGTCTCGAAGCGTACGACGGCACGTTACGTACGTAGTAAAACGAAGACGACGACGCACGCAACGCGATTCGCGCGTCGTCGTTTTCATTTTTGTTCGCTTCGGGACCAGGACGACGGGAACACAAGTTACTGCAGATCATTTAGGTGGGTCAAAGATCGTCGAATACCGTAACTTTTGGTCTCGCAGCTCAGAAGACGTCTAAACTGCACACACATCTTTTCGGTTGGGATAAGGGTGGATTCGGGCCTTCCCGTCCTACCGCATCTTGTTGGGAGGACTAAACGCCCAACTACCAATGAGTAAATCAATGGCCTATCTCGCCATTAGCTGATGTACGAAAGTTGGGGTAGCCCGAATTTGCCTCAAGCGCATTATTCCATAATGTAAGGTTCCAGATCCAGGAATACAATTTGGCGGCCCGCCGGAACCTTACGGTACAGCTGAGGCAGCCACATTGCACCCTGTTGCATGACCTGCAGCAGCAGCGGAACTGTGCACCGTCCCTAGGCGCTGGAGCCCACAGGGTACGAGACGAATTGCCAGACCTGAAGAGGCGAGGGACCGCAACGATCCGTAGGGCAGCAAACCCTACTGTCCATCCCAAAGCAGCTCAGACAGCTCCTTCGACCAAGCTCGCAGTGAGACATGGGCAACTCCGAAGATGTAGCAGCATCACACCAAAAGCCACCCACTGTCAGTCCCTAGCCAGTGGAACAGCAGCTTCAGAAGAGACGACAGACACACTGAACCCCAAGTGGTCACAGTCCCAAGAGCAGCATGCAGTGGCACAGCTGAACGCAGGTAAAAGGTTTATCTCCTCCCTCTTCATATACAGGATAAAACGATAGTATAAACAAGTAGTACAAGCGCATGTAAAACAAAGGGTTATGAAGGTAAATAAAGAAGTAGGCTGATGGCAGGCAGTGGAGCAGGGCTGGGGCAGATGATGATGATTCCCCTGGCAAAGCTGCAACAGGGGGCCTGCTGTGAAGACTGGCACAGCTGGAAGCTGTAGCCTGCCAAACTGGGGGAAAGCTTGGGGCAGTAGTAACTGTGGCTACAGTACTACTTCCCTATAGCTACCCTGGCAGGGGCTGGCTGGGCAGGAGAGCAGGCAGATCTTGGGGGCCAGCAGAAGCACAGATGAGACGAGTAGATGCTGGCAAGAAGTCGGAGAAGACTGAGGATCTTGGCCCTGCACTCTTCTTTTATATGGTACATAGAAGGCAGCTGGGGGTGAGCAGAGTTCTTGCCGCGACCTCACTTTGATCGGCGGTATCTTTTGTAGATACTTAGTCAGCTGCATTTGAATAGTCCTGTTGTCTCCTTGCAAGCGCGTCAGCTCAGCGCGCAGCCCAGACGAGGCGCAGCCCAGACAAACGAGAGGCGATGCGGCTAAGATGAAAGGGCCGCTCAGATGTACGTACGAGCGAAAGGCGCGGCTGAGATAAAAGAACTTCCCAGCTGTACGTACGAGCAAGAGCGGGCAGCCGACCGAGACGTATGAGCGAGAGCCCGTTAAGGTAGGATTTCTGAGAGACTGAAGTTCAAATTCTTACATGGTTCCCAGGGGAAAGTCGTGCCCACACGACGGTCGAACCCGGGCTGGTCATAGCTCCAGCTCTGGATCTTCTGTCGGGGCGTCTTCCCTCTTGATGGTTCCTGGGACCATGGTTCACATCTGGTCAGTCAGGACAGCTTCATGGCAGGTAAGTTTTCTAGTGCAGATAGTTCTTTAGCCCCTTTGCACCATACAGCCCTTGAAGGTATTGAAGCTCTGCTGAGATGTTGATGCAGGCGGCTGTTGATAGTGGCCTACACTGGACTCACATGCCTAGGCCTACTTGTACATACATCAACTACAATACTATTACATAATGTACATACCAAAGAATCAGCAAGAACAAACAAAAACTTGCTACCTAGGATGAAACATAGCCAACATACCAAAGCTACTTCCACCTATATGTACAAGAGCTCAAAGGATCTCAAATAGTCACAACAAACAATAACAAGGCACAGTCCTGAACACAGTCCTCAGCAGCAACAAATATGTTCTACAAAGAATATGCTACATAGCCACATTAGCACATCAACAAATTACAATCATACAATAATTTAAAACTCATCTTATCACCAGCTCAGTCTCTCCTTTTGGTCTTCATCTTCTTTGAGTCCGCTTCTGAACTCAACCACAGATAAAGCTGATAGTTGCAGCTGGTGATAGTTCTTCTTCTTTGTCTTCTTCCTCCAAGACAGTCAGGGCACTGGGAATCTGGTGGCAGGTATCCAGCAGCAATTCCTCCTTCCTGGATTCCTGCTTGCTCTTTCCTTTTCCCACTGGGTTGGGAGTTGGAAGGATCACTAAACTAGGATCCTCTCATCTCCTGGCCCTGTTGCAGAGTGATGGAGGTAGATAGAAGGTAGTATCCTCAGCAGCTCCTTTCCAGATGGATGAAGATCAACTCAATCATCCATGGAGACTTCTGCAGCTTTCTCAGCTTTTCTTGTTCCAGGAGCTACCTCTGCAAGGGTTGAGCTCTTTCAGCTCATCCCTGGCTGAGACAGAAGCTGGCAGGGCAATGGGAAGGCAACTGGATGCAGATAGTAGATAGTAGCACTGCTTTACAGCACAGCATCTTCTTTTTGGATTTGCAGGCAGCCCTGATGGAACCTCATCATCTTCAGATGAAAACAAAGGCAGTTCAGCAGCTGCAGCCAGCATGGCTGTACCACTGAACACCTCTGGAGGCGGCTGGTAATGAGGAATAATCCATCCAGCATTGATGGTAGAAGGGATAGTGGAAAGATGGCTGTTCCTCAGCTCTGCAACCATGAAGATAGATGCGACTTGGCAAATGGCAACTTGCTACACAGCTGTGCTGCCAGGCCACCTGGAGGCAGCTCAGCAGTGATGGCCCATCCACCCATGTCCATAAAGCAGACGGACAGAGTGCAGTTCTTCAGGTTGCCAAGGCCAGTTGCTGCAAGCAGGTAGCCAGTTCAGGTCTTCCCATGCTCCACTGGAATCACTGAGAAGCAGCTGAAGATGTGGGGCTGCCTTTCTGCAAAGGGGAGAGGAAAAAGCAGCAGCATCCCCTTGAGTTCTTAGCAGGGCTTCTCTTTTAGGGGAGGACAGTAGCTGACAATTGAGATGCTGGGTCAGCCCTCCAAGGTTCTGCATTGGCATCTGATGCTGATCATCTGGCAGAACCATGATCAGGTCCCAAGCTAGTAAGGCAGCTTCTGGCAGCTTGGGTATGTGCTTTTCAGCCACACCTTGCCAACAGAGCAACCCAACCTGCCTGATAGTAGTTTGGGACATATAGCTCTTGGGCAGCAGTGCAGGAGATGGCCATGATCAGGTGGCCATCAGCAACTCCATCACCAGGTCCAGTTGACACAGCAGCCGAACAGAAGTGTCAGTTGAGGTGGAGATTCCCAGCCATCCTTAGTCAGGCTGAGATCTTCAGAATCTCCTCCTCCAATGGTCTGATGTCATCACTGGAACAGGAACAGATGGAGTTCCAGTGGGAGAGTTCTTTTGGTAGAAGATGAGCAGCTCAAGGAGTGTCCAGTGGTCACCCAGAATTGTCAGTGGTGCCTTCCACTGATCTTGGTGCAGAAGTGGGTGGATGAATGGGGTAAGCTGGACTAGAGGGACCATCCTCTTCCATCTCAAAGAGACTATAGAGGTTCGTCCTTCCTTCCCCTTTCCACCTTCAGCAGGCTTTGATAACGGGGTAGTGGGACCTGCTGGCTGTCACAGCACCTGATTGGCACTGACTCCTCCTGATCCTGGAAGCAGGGCGATGGTAGATCTGGTAGAGACTGAGTTCTTCACAGCTCCTCCTGCTAACTAATCAACTGGGATAGGCATGGTAGAACAGGGCGGGGTCATGCCTCCTATGCACAAGCCAGGAGACATGATCCTTCCCTGAGCCTATCTAGCTGATGGTCAGGAAAGCCAGGAAACCTTCAGGATGGCAGCCGTTCTTCTGCAGTGGAGACAGCATCATCTGATTGAGGGCAACCATCTTCTGACATGGACTGGCTACCAGGAGATCAAGAGAGTTGATCCCCCTTTCAGGAAGCAACAGCCCTTTTTCCTCTCTGATCAGACCAGGCACTGGAAGTATTCTTCTGCAATGAGTGAGCAAGGGTTACCCCTCTTGCACTCATGCAAAAACTTCCTCTCAGCTGGAGTGTGATGATCACTGGAGGTGAAGGGTAGAGGTTGGAGTTGATCATCTGCTGATCTGGGTGCTGCATCATGAAATCAGGTCCTTTTGCAGCAGATTGAAACAGATCAGAGTCCAGGTAAGCCATCTGAGAAGTAGGCTCACCCTAGTGCCATGTTGGAGCTCCCACCAGAGCTGGAATGATGGCAATGGCTGAGAGGTTGTCAGCCACTGGAGAGTCCATGATCCCACAGCTCTTGCAGGTAGGGAGTGCAGAACAGATGGCAGTAGGACTGGTAAACAGCTGACCAGCACAACCAACTGTCAGTTGGGGCTACAGTCCTCAGGAGGTTGATGAAGCTGATGATGGTTCAGCAGCGATCACCTGGGGTCATGGATGGAAGAAGGGTCAGATCAAGGGGTGGTTGGGTAACCGTCCCACAAGCCAATCCTCTTCCCCATGTTCTAGTTCTACTTCGGAAGTCTTTGGAGTCTCCCAGGGATACAAGCATGCTGACAGCTTCTTCAAGATGGTAGTACTAGTTGCTGGAAAAGGCTGCAGCCAGAGAGCACAGGACTGCAGCTTGCCATAGATTCTCAGGCAGTGTTCAGTGCTGGTAGCTTATCCATCAGCATTGCTGCAGGCAGTGGTTCCTGCAAGGTAGTACAGTAGTGGACTGGCTGGGTCAACAGAGAGCAGAAGTGGAAGGCTCTCCTTGACTGTGGACTCTGCAGGAAGGAAGTGGCAGCGTGGGATGGGGGTTATCCCTAAGGACACTCCCATCCTGGCTGCACCTGCAGGTACAGTGCCAGATTGGTCTTTGATCTTCTAAGAAGGCACCAATCCACAGTCCTGTCAGCTTCATATTCTTGAGGGTTCCACCAGTAACAGCAAGGCTCAGTTGACTGGAGGAGAGAAGCAAATACTAAAGAATAGCATGTACATACATACAGTAGGTACAATATGTACTGCAACATAAAATGAAAATGTGGGGCAAAAATAACAGTAGAGTCTAGCATCCCCTCCCACAAAACCACAAAAGGAACCGCCCCCGGTTCTACATCAAGAAAACTACTGTTAAAGGGTGGGGTGCATATAAATAATGGTGATATTTACAGCAAAATGATATACACACAGTACTAACATAGAAATAAACTCAAGTATCTAAAATACAGTAGCTAGATACCTATTATTACAATAAGCAACTTGGATTTTAAACTAAAGTTACTAAAATTGTAAGCTACTAAAATAGCAATTAAATAAAGCATTTTAGCACAATTATACCATTATTTGCTATATAAGGCCCATAAATAGTATCTAAATAGGCATGATTTTTGGGCCCACATAATAATCTAGCTCTTACAAAAACAGGCTACATTTTGCCAATAAATAGTCGATTTACACACTAAACAGCAATAAAAATACTGTAAATCAACTCAAATCTAGCATTAGTAACCAAAAGTACATGTAAAATGATACATAAATGCTTCTCCTCCTGGAAAAGAGCCAACTCAAGCAGTTGCTGGTGGTGGTAGAACAGGCTGAAGCTTCTTTGGTTGTCCAGCAATGCAGGAAGGGTCAGCATCTGCAGCTCAAGGCTGAGAACAGGCAGCACTGGTACTCATGCTGACTGGAGGGCAAAAGCGGCCCATCATTCAGAAGGAAGTTGATGACTGGAGGGCAGAAATGGCCCATCATACAGAAGAAGTCATCAAGCAGGGAAGATAGTATTGATCTAGGTGGCTGCTAATGGAGTGGTGTTGCCACCACAGGTCCAGGGCAGGATCAAAGTTCACTGACACTGGATAGATCTGTGGGCAACCAGATTCCTTAGCAGCATTCCCTGCATGAGCCACAGCTTGTGGCAACTCAGCTCTAGGTGCAGCTGAGCAGACGAGGGCTCCGATCGTGAAGATAGTCTAGTCTGCAGTCAGCCCCTGGAGTGCTCTGAAGATGATCTTGAAGATAGATCTGCACCAAGTCCCTGGACTGGACCTCATTAACTGTAACCACAGTGATAGGGTCCTGTCCAGAGTGACACAGAGTGGGCAATCCATGGAAAACCCACAAATGAGAGATGAGAGCACAGCATCAGGGCATCCTGGCACTGCAGAGACAGACCAAGCAGCTAACTTCTCCAGTAAAATCTGGATTCCTCCAACAATGCAGCTGGAAGTGAAGGAAACTGGATGGAGCTGAATAGCAGCTGGATGCTAGCTGAACTGCAACATGCCAAGTAACCTGCTGATGGGTACCCAATGGGCACCCAAAGTGGGCTACTAGCATCTGGATGAAGAGGTCAGGTGTAGCTGAGTTGGTAAGAGATGAGCTGGAAATATACATAACAGTACAACATAATAAATATGTGCATTTTTCTGGCATGCACTTGCAACTCTAGATACACCAAATACAAAACATGATTGAAAATAAGAAGAATACAAAAATTGGAAGAATAAAATTGAAAATAGTACAGTATTAGTAGTACAGCATCCTCCCCTTAAAAACACAAAAGAGGAACTGCCCTCAGTTCCAGGCAGCTCAGCTCAACTCAGCTGAGCTCAGCTTCAAAATAAAACAAGAGGAGATGCAGCATCAAGAACAAAAATAGAAATAATTAGTACACATTTCACAAAAAATTAGTACACAAATGCACAATACAATGCACACACACACGGGGCGCTGTCACGCATGTGTGGCTTACATATAAACTTTCAGTGAGTGCCATGCAGGCACACACTGAATAAAACCATTGCATGAAACAGAAGCAGAAACAACAATTACACTACAATGCACACACACACGGGGCGCTGTCACGCATGTGTGGCTTACATATAAACTTTCAGTGAGTGCCATGCAGGCACACACTGAATAAAACCATTGTGTGAAACAGAAGCAGAAAAAAATTAAAATTAATTAACTTTTCAATGGAACACAAAAATATTTTTTAAAAAACACTAGTAAAAATAGAAAATACCATCTACTGGCAACCTCAGCACACAATTCAATATATACAGACAGTGCAAATATAAAACAAGGTTGCCATACATAAAATACAAGGCAAAATACAAAATACACAATACACATGGTTAATACAAAGTAGGCTAGCTGCTAAGAACACTAGGAGCAAGCAGTAGCCTAAAAAACAATGGAAATACAGTAGAATACTTTGAGCTATAAAAATAAAAAGCTCAACAACTAAATAATACATTGATAAATAAATACACAGGGGCAACTACATAGAATAAGCATACATAGAATTACAAAAAGCAGTACTAATTATTGGCAAAAATACAAATACTAGGTAGATAGTATTAAATAATAAAATATTGCCAATATTCAGTATTGAGTAAGTAGTGAATAAAAATACACAACAAGAAAATACAAAAATGTAATAATAATTGCTAGAAAAATAAAATAGAAATAAAATAAGTTTCATAAATATTGCTAATATTTATTTAAAAATAACTACTCATAAATAAAGATGCACATATAGTTGCTGGTTTAGGACTCTCATTCCTCTGCAGGATAGAGGAAGAGACATCAGGACTGAATCCTCTGGAAGGCAGCAGAAAAATTGAGTTGCCTTCCTTTGAGCTCAAAAAAAGACCCACAACTGCTGGAAGGCTCCCAATGTCACCTTTCAGCCGACATGAGGGACCCTCCTGCAGTGGAGCCACATTGATCTTCTTCCTGCCTGGATGATAGAGATGGCAGATCCGCTTCATCTCTGAAGTCAGCTGACTGTCATGGCTCTGCCAATGCCATGTTCCTGCTGGGTCAGCTCAGAAAACCAGGCAAGGAGTTTAGTTGCAGAAGGTGGAAATCGTTGAGCCTGGGAATGATGGCCAATTGCAGAGAGGTAAGATGCCAGGTCATCTTCTCAGGGGGCAGCCAAAAAGAAGCAGCTGAATGAAGACACAGCTGCAGGTCCCAGCCTAGATAGTAGTGGTCAGGATCGGCAACACAGTCTTGCAGCTCTTACAGCAGGGACTGGATGGACAGCAACTACCAGCATCCTGGAGACACGGCTGCGGACAGGAAACCACGTATAGCCAGGACAGATGCAAATCCATCGATGAACCCTTGGAACAGGGCCCAATCCCAGCTCATCTGCATTTGATGATGGTCAGGAACCATTGGCGGTGTGGCGAGAACAAACATAGCCTGCTTCTCCACACCTCCACCAGTTCTGACTCTGGCCCAATGAAAGGGATGGGCAAACTGCAGGGTTGCAGATGAGACAGCTGTGGAGACGATGCCAGATTGATCACTGGAAGGTCTGGCATCTGGGACAAGTTAAACTGGAAGGTGATGGCTGCAATTGCTCTGGAAAGTTCCAACTGCTGGCAAAATATGCAGCCTAGCCCTAGGGTCTGCTAGAGATAGCACACCTTGGGGTAGCTGCACAGAAGCGATGGTGATCACTGGACCTCTGGAACAAGGCCCATCCTCTGTGCTGGCTCCACTGGGATCAGCAAGCTGGACAGCTGTCGGCATTCATCAACTGTCTCAAGCCTAAGCCTGGGACATGACAAATTCCACAGTCATCTGCTGGAGATGCAGGTGATGTGGCAGATAGAGGCGCAGACAGGTACCAGCATCCATCTCTGTGTCCATCTGCAGCTGAAGAGCAGGATAGTGACAATAGTGGCAGGTACTCAGCTTTACAGCTTAGTCCCGCCCCTATACACTCTGCAGCTTGTTTCTGGAGGGTAGAAATGGAAGGAAGTGGAGATGGACCACAGGTGAGAGGAGATGGATGATCCTGGTGGGCCAAAGATGATGGTGACCAACCATTTCTTCTGGCAGCTCCTGAGGCAGCGTGGAAGATCTGCATCCTGCCAGGTGATAGGGGTGATGGGGTGATGGTGAAGAAGTTGAGGTAATAGTGGTGGTGGTTGCAGTTGGTGGTCAGCTGTTGAGGAAGTAGGTAGTAGGTGGTTGACCTGAGGTAAGGCCTGGAGAGTTCATCAGCTAAACTGATGTCCTCTCCTGTCCTCACAGCTGTTGACAACTGCAAAATAGTACAGCACCATCATGGAGATGTAGAGTCAGCTAGAAGTGCCAGGATGATGAGGGAGGCATTCCCAAGATAGCCCAGCTGAATGGCCATCTTCAACCAGCTGACAGTCTATTGCAGGTCAATGGAGCAGAAGCCAAAGGTTGCATCACTTTGGCCTCAGCAACGACGGTGCGCACTGTCGACTCTGTTCACTGGAAGCCATCGCCATTGAACCAAGAGTTAGTCAAACCCAAGTGAGTAGAATTGGGTGAAAGGTGAGTTGAAAGAAGAGGAGGTCGAGTCGCTTCCATCTGCAAGCAGCTGGGTAGTGCATTCGCAATGCTCTGGACATCCACAGGGTCAGGCGTCGACGAGACCATTCACCACTGCTTGACTGATGATGTGGCTTCGAAAGAGTTGCCTATCTCGCCGCCGGGACTTCCAAATGTAAGGTTCCAGATCCAGGAATACAATTTGGCGGCCCGCCGGAACCTTACGGTACAGCTGAGGCAGCCACATTGCACCCTGTTGCATGACCTGCAGCAGCAGCGGAACTGTGCACCGTCCCTAGGCGCTGGAGCCCACAGGGTACGAGACGAATTGCCAGACCTGAAGAGGCGAGGGACCGCAACGATCCGTAGGGCAGCAAACCCTACTGTCCATCCCAAAGCAGCTCAGACAGCTCCTTCGACCAAGCTCGCAGTGAGACATGGGCAACTCCGAAGATGTAGCAGCATCACACCAAAAGCCACCCACTGTCAGTCCCTAGCCAGTGGAACAGCAGCTTCAGAAGAGACGACAGACACACTGAACCCCAAGTGGTCACAGTCCCAAGAGCAGCATGCAGTGGCACAGCTGAACGCAGGTAAAAGGTTTATCTCCTCCCTCTTCATATACAGGATAAAACGATAGTATAAACAAGTAGTACAAGCGCATGTAAAACAAAGGGTTATGAAGGTAAATAAAGAAGTAGGCTGATGGCAGGCAGTGGAGCAGGGCTGGGGCAGATGATGATGATTCCCCTGGCAAAGCTGCAACAGGGGACCTGCTGTGAAGACTGGCACAGCTGGAAGCTGTGGCCTGCCAAACTGGGGGAAAGCTTGGGGCAGTAGTAACTGTGGCTACAGTACTACTTCCCTATAGCTACCCTGGCAGGGGCTGGCTGGGCAGGAGAGCAGGCAGATCTTGGGGGCCAGCAGAAGCGCAGATGAGACGAGTAGATGCTGGCAAGAAGTCGGAGAAGACTGAGGATCTTGGCCCTGCACTCTTCTTTTATATGGTACATAGAAGGCAGCTGGGGGTGAGCAGAGTTCTTGCCGCGACCTCACTTTGATCGGCGGTATCTTTTGTAGATACTTAGTCAGCTGCATTTGAATAGTCCTGTTGTCTCCTTGCAAGCGCGTCAGCTCAGCGCGCAGCCCAGACGAGGCGCAGCCCAGACAAACGAGAGGCGATGCGGCTAAGATGAAAGGGCCGCTCAGATGTACGTACGAGCGAAAGGCGCGGCTGAGATAAAAGAACTTCCCAGCTGTACGTACGAGCAAGAGCGGGCAGCCGACCGAGACGTACGAGCGAGAGCCCGTTAAGGTAGGATTTCTGAGAGACTGAAGTTCAAATTCTTACAATAATTTGAGCGTTTCAATGAACGTGACTAACTGCACAAGTGGAGGAATCGTGTAGCGGCATTGCTTGTTTCAAGCGCAACAAAGCTAGGGTATTTCTGTTTGTTTAGGCGCGAAGAATCTGTACGTGATAGCGGTGTACGGTATCAAGGGTCGACTGAATCGGCTTCCTTCTGCTGCCGTCGGTGACATGTTTGTGGCTTCCGTGAAGAAAGGAAAGCCGGAACTCAGAAAGAAAGGTAACCTAGACTAGGGTAAGGTGGGGTAATATCGGAAGTTTTTGAACTTTTGCTTAATTCAGCGAGACTTAAAAGTAAGTACAGCTGCTGGACTGCTAAGAGATGCTAGGACAAGAGAAGCAGTCTGAAAAATGGGGCAGCCAGTGCGTGAGTCGAACACGCAGCGCATTACGGGAATTACGCCCCTCTTAGCGCACGACCCCATCTGACGGCACAGCTCAATTTCTCAAACTTCCACTCTTGTGCCTACTCACTGGACTTGTACACGCTCTTTTATACAGTGCTGGACTGCGTTCGTGGTTATGGACAGGTAAACGCTCATCTTGTTTGTGCTTGCAGTAATGCCGGCTGTGGTGATTCGTCAACGCAAACCTTACAGGAGGAAGGATGGAACGTTCATCTATTTCGAAGACAATGCTGGCGTCATCGTGAACAACAAGGGAGAGATGAAAGGTGCGCACTATGCTATGTATGTATGTACACCTAACTTACCCCGCCGGCACCGATCTAAGAACGCACATAAATAAATAACTCTCAGCGCAAGTAGCGAATACTGTGGGCAGCTGGCTGCAAGTGAATGCATAGTATTGCCGAAATGAAGAAACAGTAGCACTGTTTGTGTGCTATGGACCAGTTGCGTTCTTGACGCGCTGGGGTTGGTCGATAGCGACCCCACGGCATTTAGTAGCGTTAAAGGGGGGATCTGGCGGGAATTTAGTACGGGAAGGGCAAATTTCATATTTTTCACTTTTGAGGGGCCTATCTGACGTAAAATTTTATTTTCTTTCGATCTAACCCCACATTCTGGAGCCGATTTTGCCCCTATGTAGCAGCGCTCCAGTTACCAGATGCAGTTTCCGTTCCCAAAATCGGCCTTTTTTGCGACGCCTTCGTCGTCGCGCTGCGAAATTTCAAATTCACTCATGTTCCGTGCTTTTTTCTTTTCGGAACATGAGTGAATTCGAAATTGCACAGCGCGACGACGAAAGCGTCGCAGAGAAGTCCGATTTTCACACCGGAACCAGGTCTTTCAAACTGGGGCGCCGCCTCACAGACGCAAAATCGACTCCAGAATGTGGGGTTAGAGCGAAAGAGGATGAAATTTTACGTCAGATAGGCCCTCAAAAGTGAAAAATAAAAAAGAGCGCGGAAAAGGAGCGAGCGAAATGAGGAATTGACAACAAAGGACGTCGACGACCCCGCAGGCATCAATTCAACTTCGCTGAATTACCGCAAGATCGCTTTCGATCAAGCCAATCGCGGCGCCGCAACTGGTCCATATCAATGTGCATTGTATTTTGTTTCAGGTTCCGCGATCACTGGACCTGTGGCCAAGGAATGCGCAGATTTGTGGCCAAGAATTGCATCCAACGCTGGCAGCATCGCCTAACCTCTGTGCAAGGGTGAGTGATTGTAGCGTTGACAAGAATTGATAACGCAAGAGGAGTGAAACACAGATTCTTGTTGAACTGTTGTTGCTTGGAAAAATAAAAAGCCAATATTGTGTTTTCCTTGCCTATCGTATTTACCTATGCAATTATGCATAGCCCCTTTTGGTCAAAAGCACGTGTTTTAGGGCATAATTGAGGTCAAAACAGGGTTATTCTAGTACAATACACCAAGCAGGTTTACAGGCATCTTTGCTTGGTATGGGAGTGGCTATGGGTAGCTTTATGACCAACTTATATAGGTTGGTTCAGGTACTCTCTACAGTACATGTGGGGCTATGCATAAGGGGGGGGGGGGGCTATGCACAGGGCATTTTTTATGTTTCGCCAATATGGGGCTATGCATGTGGGGGGGGACTATGCGCAGGTAAATACGGTAGTTTATTTTTATTATTCTAAGCTCACACTGAAGCGAATCTCATACAGTAGAGTTACGTATGTAGGTAAAAGCAGTTTGAATTTGCCAAAGCTAAATGAAAGCGTCGCAATTTGCTTGCAGATAGCGAACCATTGCATTTTTTGGTTAATTTTGACGAGTTACTCTACGTTTCTATACTGTATCGAAACTTTGGTGTGAGGCTTAAAATATAAAAATAAACCGTAATTTGGGATTTGAGCATTACATCCCGGGATGAATCACTTCTTATTTGCTTAGCTGAAGTCTGCGTGCACAGTATTTCCTTGGTAACAGCCAGGTTAGTATTAAGGGAATAGAAAGAAAAGCAGATGCTTCTTTATTTTGCACTATTAGCGATGCTGCTATCAAACAATAACTTCCTGTCCTTTCTGCTCTTTCATCCTTTTCTTTCATCTGACACCTGGAAAACACCCAGTGGACTGTACATAGTAACTTGAATGAAAGTGCGCAAACGCCAACGCTTATCTCCAAGGAGCTTCTGATTAGCTTTCTTGCAAGGTTTCTCAATGGTCTAATTGATGTTCTATAGGGTTTTTCAGGCTGTACTGCAATCATAAATATTATATCTCCGCTTTCATGCAACAGATTAGGCTAAAATTTTATGGTGATATACCTGAAGATATACCAAAACTTGAGTCAAAATTTGAAGGCTAAGCCCCCGTCTGCTACAGTAATTTCGAAGGCGTGCAATTCATGGGAAGAATTATTGAATATGGAAGTCCGCTAGATAAGCCGGTGGTGAGTACCTTGATCCTTTCTTCAGAATAAGTCATCGCTGGTAAAATGTTCAACCATGTTCGAATACAAAGCTCAAATTACGCCACAAGTTATGAGTCCTTCAAGTATGCTAAAAAAATTTGAACTCAATCGTTCATTTGGGGTGGAGATACGTATGATCACAGTCGTCATTGGAGTCCAGGCTGAAAAACCCTGTACTGTACTTTATAATAAATAATACCGCGGGTATGAAACGTGAAGAAAGGAGATTATGACTTTCAGAATATCTGATTACTTTGAATTGAGCTGTTTTTACAGTGTTTTTCTCCCATGAAACGTACGTTACGTACATACTGTTCAGTGTTAAGACGTGAAGAAAGTAAGTAGCAAGGCGTAGAAACTTGAGCGCAAATTGCACTGTGCGCCTCTGTTTGCATTTTGCTAACAACTCCCATCACAATTTCATTTACCGTATTTTTGGGTGTATATCCCCCCCTGAGTATATCCCCCCCAGTGTATAACCCCCCATTGGCAAAACATAAATTTTGTCCTATGTATATCCCCCCCCCCCTGGTGTATAACCCCCCATGTACTGGAAGGAAGGTACCTAACCTACCTATGTAAGCTGGTCATAAGCTAGCTATAGCTACTCCTACAACATGCTACCATGCCTATAAAGCTTAGCTGAGCATGTCTTATACTAGAATAACCCTGTTTTGACCGCGATTATGCCCTAAAACACGTACTTTTGACCTCAAAAACATGCCTCTACACACCTCTCAAAAACATAAATTTTGTCCCATGTACTGTATATCCCCCCCAGTGAATATCCCCCCCCCCCCCCCCCAGTGTATAACCCCCCATCAGACCTCTCGATTTTTGTATAGCCCCACCCAAAAATACGGTACTTACAGTACAGTACCTCTTCGTTGACCTTCCAGTATTATTTTTTAGAATGCGATACTGTGTTTCATGAGAGCTGCAACATGACTACTAATATGAGCGGCGGTAACGTCGTCTCATTTGGAAGCAATAATTCTACTGGGCAGCTTCCAGTGATGAATAACAACGTGTTTTCTCCAGGGCCCACTTTTTACATTGTGTATGGCGCCGTCATACCTGCTCTGATCCTTTTGGGGCTCATAGGAAACGCTCTTTGCATCTGGTTGGTGTTGTCTCGCTTTTCGAAGCAGCTGGTTTTCATCTACCTGGCGGCCATAGTGGCTGTGGATATACTAGAGCTTCTGTTTTGGACAGGCAGATTGTTGGGGCTAGTCTGGGGCTTGGGCTTTGACGCCTGGGGGTTGCGCGGTGGTTACAGGGCCAGTAGGACCACAGCATTTTGGATGGAACGGAGTTACTGGAGAATCTGGCTGCTGTACTACAGTCGGGTTGTCAACGCAAAAAACTGCTTAAAGTACGGATCTGCACTAACTAACACCACACAAAAAATAACTCGCCAACGAAGACATCCTGAAAGAATCTGTCAACACCTCCACGGCTAATTTTCAGCGGGATTTCCAAATCAAAAAACCGTTTGATTCTATCTGCTCTCAGTGTCGAGATATCGCCGATTTCCTTATGTACTGAAATCGCGTCGACATTTGGCAGATGCTAAACCACGCAAACCACGACACCCCACGACCCTGTACGCCTGATACCCATTTTTATTGTTTTCATCACGTATGCATATTTCTACCACTTTTGATTTTTCGGGCGTTTGCGAGGTTTAGAATTGCCCAATGGTCGACGCCCATTTTGGCGATTTCAGCACATAAGGAAATCGGCGATATCTCGACACTGAGAGCAGATAGAATCAAACGGTTTTTTGATTTGGAAATCCCGCTGAAAATTAGCCGTGGAAGTGTTGACAGATTCTTTCAGGATTTCTTCGTTGGCGAGTTATTTTTTGTGTGGTGTTAGTTAGTGCAGATCCGTACTGTAGTTACCGTATGCTAGACGTTACATACAACACGTGTGTACGGCTACTTATTTGCGGAAGCGATGATGCCTCATGACTGCAAAATTCATGCGGCATGAGCGTACTATCGTACGCCGTTTATCGCGTTGGCAACCGGACTGTAAGTGGTAGAACCAGGGACCCACGTTTTCGTAGTACTGAGCTGCGGTATGCTGTGCGTGGTGGCAGTAGAACGCATACTGTCCTTCGCCTTTCCCGTTCGTTACTGGCAGTGGCCGAAACGGCGCAAAATACAAGCGTGTCTGTCGGCCACTCTGCTAGTGTTTCTACTGAGTGTCCCATTGGTGGGATACAGTAGATGGTCCATTCTTAGTCACGTCGGCGCTGTACGCCTCAATCACACTGGTGATTCTCTACTACAGGGCACAGCTGGGTCCATCATTTAATTAGACGCCGAAGGATAATAATTCTGGCACAATTTTCACACATAAAGCTTACATGATTGCAGTTCCCGGCATATCTAGCTGGTATGTCGGCCAAAATCAAAGCTACGAATACGTACGTATGTGTACACTACATCTAGGGTAATACAAATGTATGTACAGTAGAGGTGCACGTTTCGCCTGCAATGAGGGTGAAAGTATGCATTCTTCAACATGCGGTTATCCATTCAAATTATGGCCCCCCCCCCCCCCCCCAGCTTTACCCTATTGCGTGGACCTATTAACGGCGGCAATTGGAGCGTTGTCGTCGCGTACAAAATTATGCGAATTTCTCATCGGCGACGCCTCACAGATCCACTTGTAATCGGCGTGCAAACAGCTGGCGCCGTAGTTAAGATTGGATTTCTCCTGGCTTTATTCATAACTTCGCTACTGCTACTGGAAATCTACCGACGGAAGCGCAAAGCACTGGGAAATTCTGAAGCTGTGGGCGTTATTACCCATAATAACGGACAACCACGCGAGTTCTCGACCTCGAGTCGTCCAACAGCTGTCCCAGGGCCTAGCCAGGGTAAGTTTGGGGCAAAATTGGCCCAGCCAGCTATTAAAGAGAGGCTGTTTTCGGATAAACAGCTTTTTTCAAAAAACAGCTTTTTTTAAGGTTTTAAAAAACCCTATTTCGGACGTGTTCATACCAGAATGTAGTGCACACATAGGCCTACCTACGTAACGTAGGTAGGTACCTACTGTACTGTTCGTACATTATGTATATGTACGTACTGTAAGTACTGCAACAGATACTGCATAGGCATTCTCCCATGGGAATTTTACAGTCGGTGATTTCTCACATGTCACAGTAATGAGATCTCAAAAGAGTACTGAGAATTCTTCATCTGCGGGTCCGATTTTAGAAGTGTTTTCCTATAGCATTTGGCTGATGAAAAAGCAAGAAGCTTAGCATTGTATGTTAACGCTAAGAAATGAATGGAACAAATGCTTCAATCTCTGTGACCACTTGGTCGGTGCGCCTCCTGTCCACGCTCCTTGCAACAAGGAATCCCAGATATGAGAGTTTGGCGTTTTGGTTCCTTCTGTTAGCCTTATTTTACGCAGTACTGTACATTCATGTGATGCAGTCAATAGCTAGGAAGAATCTGGCAAAAGACGGTTTCTACCTTCAACTCATCCAACTGGGTGTACATGAAGTCACGCTATTGGCCATGTACTGCTTCTACCTTCTGCTGACCATATTCCGCGCCAAGGTTAGCCTAGCAATCATGAACGTGTTTGGAGCAGTGCAAGCCTATCTCTGGGCGGTGGCAGTGATGTTCCTGTTGCAAATCGCTGTGGCACGGGCTGGCGTCGTCTTCTTTCCATTGGGTGGCAAATCTGTGTTCAAGCATAAAGTTGTCATCGGGTTCACTATGCTTCTGGCTCACATGTACGCCGGCCTGAACCTGTACGTAGTGAAAGGAAGTTGGCCCGTATACATCCCATCTCATATGGCGCTGCTTCCCTTGAGGGATATCGTCAAACTGAATGTGAATCCTACGATGCTGCTGGCCTTCAAAATGGGCCCCATTCTTCTCTGCGTTATTTGCTATGTGCTAGCTGCCTGTAGACTGGCCTACATGGACATACAGGCTGCGCAGTTAAGGCGGAACGTGGCCCCAACAACGGCAACAGCCGCCTCCATAAATCCGAGTGACGACCCAGTTGGAGCTTCAGCAGTTGCAACGGCTGCTGATAGGGTGCATCGGTCGTCAGTGAGTACAGGGGTCCAGCGTCGAGCCCAGTGGAATATGGTTCGCATCGCCGTGACTTTGTTCATCCTATACCTCGCGACTTTCGCAGTCAGACCACTGGTTCACATCTACGAAGGCAATGTGTGGGCCTTGTGCGCGCAGATGTTCACAGAGATCACGGTCGTAGGCGCCAATCCTCTCATCTACTTGATCACATCCAAGGTCATACGTGGTGTCACTCCTTTGCCACGGGTCATCTTGCGTACCTACGGGAGCAGCAGCGTCTTCGGTGGGAGGTCTACAGGCAGAGCAGCACAAAGTACCAGCCACAGAAAGCTGGAAACACCTGCCATGCGTAGGATCAGAGCGCGGTACAGATCGCAATCCGGCCTACGCCAGTTCACCGAAGAAAGAAGCCACGATGCATCGAGGAATACGTTGGCTGTCGAAACGCATAGATTTTGACCTAGGTTTAGGTACATACAACAGACTAATGTACAGGGTGTCTAATAATAAACCGAAGAGCTTTTCATGCAACCTACTCAATGATATCATGCTTTGTACCAAGTCACCCAGGGCCGCAGGCGGCCCCGGCCCCGCATGGAACTGGATATCTAGAAAAATTAAGACCGACAATTTTTCTCCACACTAAAGAATAACGTCGATTTTGATCTTATTCAAAGCGGCGCAATTTCCGAAGTATATGTGGACTGATAATTGAAATTTGGAATGCTGCCTTGCCTTTCCGATAATAAAAGAGCGCAGAAAAATCTGCCTGTCAATTGTGGAGAAACAGGCGCTGAGCTGGTCAGTTTATTATGAGACACTCTGTACTCGTACAGTATGCACAGTAGGCTTAGGTAGGTAGGTAGGTAGGTACCTATGTAGGTGTGCAGTATTGTACCGAAGTAGGCTTTTTGTATGTACTTAGCATGCTACGATATGGGCTTAAAATGAAGGCATCGCATACGTACTTTTGTGGTATGCCATCCGGAATTTCCCCAAGCTTACCCTACTAGCAGGCATTCAGCGGAGCAGCTGTCGGAAACTCCGCCACAGATGGCGACCCAAGCGCTGCTCACGCGTCTCACCTTGGCGCAAATGGCGCTAGTGACCCTGGGCAACCTACCGTTCGCTGTGTTCATGCTCTACAATCCTCCCAAGAGGAATCTGAACTTTTCTATCGGAATCGGTGTCCTTACAAACGTTGGCAACGTAATGCAGGCATCCCTGAATCTGTTCACCTACTTCTTCATCAGCGCACAGTTTAGACGCGCACTGTTCGCAACAATTTCAAAGTGGAGCACTTACTGCAACTGTAAAGGAGCTGTCGCACCTGCGGACGAGGACGCAGCAACTGTAGCCGCTCGCTTCACGAAGGCGCCTGAAACTCGTGTGGACTTTCTGCGGCAATCGCGCAACCAACATGAGAAACTGTGAAATTACTGAATAAAATTGTGAAACTAAACTACCAATAAAAGTGTTGCAAAGTGTACTTGACTGTGCAAGGACTCCAATATTCGGGGCAGTCATTTTCTAGAAGTTCTTGTCCGTTTGTATGAAAACGTGGACCTCTTTGCGGTAGTTCATGCAATATTACTTGCTCTGTTATTTGCTGGGACACGTGGAAGTAAGAGTAGGCGTAATATTTATTTAGAACAGAAGAGGTACTGTAGCCTGTAACAAGCAGTCACCGAAGGTTCGAGATTTACTGCACAGCACAGTACACATTCAGGTCGACTATTCTATTGTTTTCACCGCACTAATTAGGCATCCTGAGCCCCCTATAATTATTTATATTAAGGTGGTATGATAAGATAAGCAAAAACATGTTTTCATTAGTTCATGCGTTTTGCATGGTATTGACGTGCAGTACTGATTAAAGAGTTCATAATGTGTGAACAGAACGGCAATCCATGCATTTAGCTGCGTTGTAGCTGAGAGTGTGGTCAACCAGATTATGCTAATAAATAAAGTGCGTAGAGTATATGGTGATAGGTTAGATGGGTATTTTGCAGAGTTATTTTCGTCAGCTAATTCAAAGACCAACTGTCAGTTGTACGATTTTATCTGTCCAGTGTAATAGCAAAAGATTTTGCAGCTTACAGAGTAATGAGCGCGTGTTGTAAAATCAGGATAACCGAAACGAAACCCAGACGCAACACAAAGCAAGCCATTATAACAAGCTTAGTTATCAAAAAGGGTTATTTTTCATTTCTCCAGATATAATTTTTATCATAATTTCTTAGGTTTACTTTTCTTCATAGGTATATTTTTTATATACTTTGTCGTTTCATGTGTTTCAATTCAGCCGAGGTTTGCTTTCTTCTTCATGATAGG
>JASAMW010000897.1:0-15253 GCA_030247985.1 Epsilonema sp. ZAB3_2
ATATACCCTCAAATCCTGAGAAAATACTTACATCCCCCCTCCGCATAGACACACCGAAAAAATCCGGGCGCTGTCTATGCGCCGCGTGCTAGTGCGGCGCGCGCGCGTAGACAGTTGCGAAAGAAGCGGACTAGAATTTGGCGCGCATTTCGCAACTGTCTATGCGCGCGCGCCGCACTTTGTACGCGGCGCATAGACAGCGCCCGTTTATTTTCGGTGTGTCTATGCGGAGGGGGGATGTAAGTATTGTCTCAGAATTTCATGGTATACATAACACTACATACATACTTAGGCAATATGGTATATTCTCAGTGAAGCGAAATACAATACGTCAAGATGAGACAGATTACTTTGATTCTTTGAAAGTGTTGCCAAACAACAAGCCATGACACCCTTTTCGGGGAGAACCACCCGCCAAGAAAAATAGGCAGCGGATGCGTTTGAACAGGCTGTGTTTTATTTGAGGACGGTGGATGAATGAGTGCGGTTCCGCCAACAGGTCATTGTGCCTCACATTGTCACATACGGGATATTGAACAATGTCATCCCGTCATGACAATGGTGCATGCATGCATACTACGACGCAGAGTGGAAGTGGGTGGCTTTATTGTTCGCGCGTTACTTCTGCCTCTGTCAAGTACACTACAGTGTTTGCCCTCTTTTTCCTGCATTTAGTCGTCAACCCTGAATGAGTTGTAAATCAAAATCCGGCTATTCGCTTCACTTGCGGCGACAGCTCATTGACCACTGGTGCACCACAACCTTCTTTTCACCCACTTCTATTTTATTTTGAAGGAACACAAACAGATGCCAAATAACATGACTGATAATGGATTTCTGAAAATACTTAGCACAGGCGTGCTGCTGAGTGTGCAGACCGTGCTGCCATTATTGGTCAGATATTCCAGAGTGCGACACACTGATCACATGTTTCTGGCCACAGCTGCAGTGGTAGTCAACGAGACGCTAAAGCTTCTGATTTGCTTATCTGCCCTACTCATTATTGAGAAAGATTTTTGGAAGCTCAGTCGGTCTATGTATGATGCCCTGTGGGGTCAGCCACTGGAAACGCTCAAGGTTTGCGTTCCTGCCCTACTATTTACTCTGCAGAATAATCTCTACTTTGTGGCCTTATCCAATTTGGAGCCAAGCACCTATTTGGTATGTTGATGTTATGTCTAACCGAACGGATCACACAAAATACCGCTGGGTGGGACGCGTTGGAGATGGGTCCCAAGTCCCAGTCATGTACGTGTATGTATGCGTACTTTATTTGAGGTCACTTACCAGCTCAGGATCTTGACCACAGCCGTTTTCTTTGTGTGGTTACTGAAACGGTCACTCTCAACTGTGCAATGGTTCTCATTAGTCTTGTTGACCTGTGGCGTCACAGTTGTCCAGTTGCAAGAGCAACAGGGCAGCCCCAAATCAGATAGCTCATCAACCAACGTCATTCAGCACAAAGCTCTGGGCTTTCTCGCCGTTCTTACTATGTGCCTAACATCTGGATTTGGGAGCGCCTACTTTGAAAAGGTGCTCAAAGGAAGCGCAACCAGCATCTGGATGCAAAATATACGGCTGTCTCTCATTGGTAAGCTGCGCGCCATTGGGCGCTTACACTGTGCACTCAACTCACACAGATGTACTGTACGTACCTACTGTTTTTATAGTACTGTTTTTATAAAAGGCTAAAAACCTACTTCTTCAAGGTATTCCAATGAGTGTGGTCGGGATGCTCTTGCAAGATTGGGGCCGTCTGATCAGTGGAGGCGGCCTTCTGCAAGGCTTCGACTGGCTGGTCTGGTTACTGACGCTGTTCAATGCAGTTGGTGGCTTGGCCATCGCCAGTGTCATCAAGTATGCGGACAACATCCTCAAGGTGTACGTGCAAGCGGCAGCCATCATCCTCGCCTGTCTCGGTTCTTCCCTCCTCTTCCATTTCCAGCCAAGCAGCAGCTTCTTCGTCGGCGCCGCACTCGTCATTATCTCCCTATACATACACGCCAAGTATCCACCATCACCTCCACAGCCATCACCAAAGAAACCCTCCAGTCCTCAGCCAACTGTTCGTTCATAACAAAATTGTAGGTGCGGTAATTCGTAATAATTTATCGAAATAAAAGTTTCTACACACTTCGACATGCCTGCACCCCAAAAGTCACAACAGGTAACAATATCAAAGATACTACAGTGGCAGTAATTGTACTAAAGAAAAGGCAAGAATAGAAATAGGCGGTCATCAAAACCAAGGAAGGTTTCATTCGGCTTCTGTTGGCCACTATTGTTGTGGGAAGTAGACGCAAACTGACGAAGACGATGCATCTTCGTTGGGATCGTTAGTTGGCGTGGCACTGCTGCGATGATTGCCAGCTTGACACTCGCAGCACAGGTAGGCTCTGTGGCAATATTGGCCAGGCGTCAGTGGCATGGCGCATATGAGGCAAGCCAAGACGGAAGCGTCGGCGTGTTCTGAACAGAGGAAGAGAGGAGAAGGACTGAAGCAGGCCGTGTGTCGGGCATTGGCAGAGATGGAAGTGCAGGGACGCTCTTCGTTCAAATGCAGCGAAGCCTTGCACAGGACGCACTCCTGCGCGAAACGAGGCAGGCAGTAGGAGCAGAGAGCCGCTGGATGCTCCAGCTGACCAGGACGACCGCAACACACGCGCTGTAACAAATCGGGCCAGCAAAATTATGGGAATTTCAGGAAAACTCAATGCCAGCTTCTACTATTTTGAGCAACACGACTTCGGGGAAACTCGCAACTTTGCGGAGCAATGGATTATGGGTGGTTACACGCAGGCATGTACAAGTACAGTATGCATGTGCAATCAGGTACTATTAGGCGGTGAGGCAAAGTACCAGGAAGAAGTCGAGGCGATATGAGGGCGGTATTCGGTTTGCTCTGGGATCTCTGCGTAGGAAGCTGAGGAGACTGGCGCCATCTCCAGCCTCGGAAAGATGAAAGGCGAGACAAAGCAGATAGCTCAGCTGACTCCAGTAGCTCATCACGCTCACGCTGTTGTAGGTCTTTGAGTAGAAGACGGCCAACAACTGATGACAACTCGTCGCCTCATCCTCCAACAGTCGACTTCGCACAACCTGCAAGTTCAGTCAGGGCGTGGATGTACACGCAGTACGCACGTAGAGGGCGAAGTAGAGAAGAAGGCACAGTACTGTACCTGTTTGACACTTTCATGGGAATAGTCGACGCGTCCGTCGGCGTCTGATCGGAGGAAGGCGCGCATGGCACAGCGCAGACGCGCCCAGGCCACGAACGGCACGGACTTCTCGAGACTGAAGGGGACGGAGGCGAAGAGCTCCTGCTTGTCGAAGAGCGCCTTCCCCGGCGACTGCGTGGACTGAGTGCGGAGGAGCATGGCGGAGCCGGCGGAAGGCCGCCTGCGCCCCGACGCGAAGTGCTCCCGCACCCACGCCCAGTTGCCCAGCACCGCCAGCAACCCCGACTCCGGCATCCCCCGCTCGCAACACGCCAACGCCAGCAGCGCCTACGCAGCAAACACCCACCCGCAGTAGGGGACAAGAAGGGGGCAGTCTCCTCACCTTTTTCACCAGTCCTTCCTCCGTGCGGTCTTCGAGGACCAGTCGACGGATGACGTGGAGTGCGAGCTCCTGCAGTGCGTCCGGAAGCTTGGCAATCTTCTGATTCAGAGTCTCCATGGAGCCCCACACCCTCAGCTCCTCCAGAGCCAGCGACAGCCACGTCGGACTCCGATCAACACGCAGCAACTCCCCCATCTGATCCTCGTCCAAATGCTACATCAACATTGCCCCATCCCATACAGTAGGCTACATGTACTATCATCAACATTGTTCCATACAAATTGTATGTACTATCTTCGGTTCGAACGACAAACTACTGTACACTCGCAAAGGCATGATAATCAAGATGCTCACCTTTCCGAATCGGCTGAAGTATACGCGGACAAGAGCGCGCTGATCTTCCTTGGAGAGTGGCTCGAGTCTGAGTCGCCAGTGGCTCACGCGACGAAAGCGATGCTTCAGTGGCTTACAGGCGTCGTTGCCAGAAATGATCAGATGGCTATTGTTCACCCCTCCGCCATTCCTCTTTATCGGCAACCAATCCAGCAAGAAGGGCAACTAGACAAGCACAAACCATTTACCACCGCACTCCAGTACTGCGTGTGCGTGCGTATCTACAGGTGAACAATAGCCATCTGAGTTCGTCAGTTCTATGTTCAACACAGAAATTCATACCTGATCTACTCCGTCCAGAACGAAGACAAACTGCTTTTCCGGATGATTTTGCATATGCCGGTACAACTCCTCCAGTATGCTGGGTCCATGATCCCTAGTGGCCACTTTGACAAAGTTGTCCTGATTAGTGGCACTTCTGGAGAAGGGATTGTTGATAAAGCGAAGGATACGGCGTAGGAGACAGCGCTCCGTACGCCACGAGGACTCCACCGCCTCGAAATGATAGAACAGCTCCAGATTAGACAGCTAGAACAGTAACGCGCTCTCCGAGTTCATCCAACACAGAGCACTGAACTCTGACCAGGTGAAGGCGTCCTTTACCGGTTGCTCCTGCAGTTGTGCGATGAATTGTGCCAGCAGGGCAGTTTTACCGATACCCGTACCACCACAGACCCAAAGCACAGACGGATTCAGCTGATCTCTGCTCATCGTCGAAGTAGCGTTTCCCTGCTTCGTCTCTTTTAACGTCAATCTGATACATCCGGAAGCATATCCTTGATAAGTACGAGCGCTGCTACTCATTCCAAGGCACATTCATGGATACAGTACATAATATTCTACCTTTTGTTGCTGATGGAATTGCCCTGTATGAAGTCGGTGAGCGCTTCCAATTCTGACCGTCGACCGATGAAACTCTGCGTTTGCTCAGTCGCCACGAAATTCCAATGAAGCCTCGTTTCTGAACGTTATCAATAGCAACAGGTACAGGGATATTCATATACATACAAGCGGAAGAGAAGATAATCGTTTTCTTACCTGGATCCACGGCTTCCGCATTCCGCTGAGCAACTTGCGCTTCTATTCGCATCTTCAGCACATCTGTCACCTTCTTCGCAAATTCTTCCACACCACTCTGAGATACAAACGGCACGCCCACTACTGTATGTAACGTTCATGAGCAATGCCTTCTACAGAGATGGAATGTGAACACAGTCTGTTGCAGAGATTTTACCTTTTCATCGAGATTGTCAGAATACTCAAGACAGGAGCTAGGGTAACGCGTTTTGATTCGATTCTTTAGCTCCTGAAAATATTGCTCATCGACAACAATTGCCTTGAATAATGACGTGGCATAGGCCAGGCCAACTAATACCAGAGAATTTGCTAACGTCAGTTGTTCCACGTATGCACGTAGATGGATGAAGCTTACGGCGAGGTGTTCTTGAGACAGGTGGCTCTCATCGGATCCAGAGACGCCATTTTGGGCAGCTCTTGGCGTGCGAAAGAAGAAGAGAGCGTTGGGATTGGGGAGCTCCGAGTGCCAGAAGGCTCCATGCAGTATCTCCATGTGGGTGATGGAGAGCGTGTGCACCCAGCTGAACGTCTCCTTCACCTCCTCCGACACAGCCTCCTCGTCCGGAATCCAGCCATACCTACAACTATTCCTTTTTGTAGCGCCACGCCACTCCCATTCCCTATTCACATAGATAGATACATAGTAAGAAAGGGTCCTGTCCTACCTGTCCCCTAAGAAACAGAGGAAGAAAGGGTTTCCGTTGCTCTGGCAAATGCAGCGTTGGAGTTCCTGGAAGCAGAGTGAGATAACATCTGCAGGCGATTTGCCAGGAGGAACACCCCATCGCAAGTCCACGTCAATCACACTCACACCCATGCCGTGACACCATTCACGCAATTCCGGAAACACCTACAGAACAAACCATCAGATAGAGCGGCTATAAACATGTGCATGTATGTGCTTACCTGCTTGACGAGTACGTCGCGCTCATGGAAGAAATCCTTGAATGTGGACGAGACGAAGACGCGGAATGTCTGCAGATGGGAGGAAGTAGTGGACGCATGTCGACTTCTGCGACAAGCGCATTCGCGTCCGTGAGGAGGGCGGCTGGCGCTGGTAGAAGCCGCCGCCACAGCGTCGATCTCATCCCAACATTTCCGCACTGTCGACCTCCACGCCTCGCTCTCTGTCGCCAACCTCATGCTTCCCAAACGCGACAAAAAAACAGCCAACAAAACGAATTTTGTTGCTGCAGTGGACAAAGAAAGGCAACGCAAATATAAATACTCCTACGTCGCCCTGAGAGTGAGACTGCGCCGTTGTGTTTATTTTTGAGCAGCGCAAAACGTGCACACTCACTCGCAGGTCGACGATGCATCACGTACAACGCGATGAGAGTGTACGTACAGTACATACCTTGTCAGAGCATGAGCGCCGGCAACTCAGAAGTGCATGCTGTACTACAAGACGAACGTCAGAGGCCTACACGGCAGCAAAATGCGTAATACGAATGAACAGCGCTCATCTACTACGAACGTGCACTTCGAACGGAACTTAGTATACGTATGTACATTATGCACAGTGTGCTCAACAAAGGGCGCGTCTACATTTGTACGATTACGGTATTACCTACGTACATATTCTGTTGAACTGCAAAACGTTGAGCAAATTGAACGCTCGGTCGTTCGGTTGAAGGTGGGATGATCGCTCTATTGTAGGATTTACTGGAATGAATAAACAAACGCCAAATGAATAACGCGACAAGTAGCCACAAGACAACAAATATCCGCTGAATCTTGCACCACATGGCGTGACTCAACGGGCTCTAGATTTTCTGGAACTGAAAACGATAACTATAATCATACTACTACACGATCTAAATCTGAAATAAACGTTTACAAACAAATCATGCATGCGCAAACTGTACATGTATACTATGGTAAGAAACCTATCTCGCTATGTTTGTGCTACTGTACACTGTACCATACTGTGACTTCCTCCGATATCTTGCGGTTGAGATTTTTAACAAACAACAAGACGCACCTTGAAGCAATACGAAAACGATATAACAAAGTGTATTATGTCATGCATAGTGGACACCACCTGAGAACAAACAACAATACGATAGAAACAAAGACAACAAAACTATGAACATAATACCAGTGTCTCAGAATAACCGGCCAGCTTCCAGCGCCTGTATCTTCACAATGGACAGGCAGATTTTTCTGCGCTCTTTTTTATCGGAAAGCCAAGGCTTCAAAGCCGGAGCATGCAAAATTTCAACTGCTGGTCCACATGTTGCGGAAATTGCGACGGTTCGAAGCTCGAAGCTTAACCCTCTTCGTAATCCCAGGCGTCCGCCTGTTCGTGGACACCAGGCGGACGGGGTTTGCCCCGTCCGTAGACGGGGTTTGTTTTTCAAGGGAAAACAGGAATTCGCAGCAGGAAAAGTCAGCATCCGTGGTAGTCTAGCAGTGATTTGAGGTAAAATGGACCAGAGAATCATTTTATTGAAATAAGCTTTCGACTTTCACACCGTGCTATACAGGGTGTTCTATATACGGCTTCAAACACGCATTACTATTACTTTTTGACAATGTGGGAATTTTAAAAAGTTATGTATGGCAAAGTTGCTCAGTTTTTGAAGACGAACAAAACTGGATCATGAAAATTTTACTTTTACTATGGAACTAAAACGACGTTTTCCTTTACTATGGAGAAAATTCGGTCATCTTTGTCTATGATACATGATACCCAGTTTCACAAGCTTGCAATGCTTGCACTGGGGCTAACGCAAGAGATAGGCCTACACATTTTAGTATTTAGGGACATCTTGTTTCACTATAGGAGACAAATTTTATTTTGGATCATGCACAAAAGGTCCCCTAATCGGCGCCAATACGTCGAAAAGCATCGCTCGCTTTTTGACAGCTGAAAATATATGGTATTTTGAGCAAATTTTGCAGGGCCTATCAAGCTAACATTTTGCATGCCTCGGCTACTAAATAAAAAACCGCATGAGAATCTAAGATGTGCTTCCTGAGTTACGTACCCGGAAAGCTGGTCGGTGTATCATGAGACACCCCGTATAATGTAAGTATTATGCGAAAGTACCGTACTTTTGGGTGTATGTTCCCCAATATACAACCCCCATTGGTAAAACATATATTTTGTCCTGTGTATATCCCCCTCGTGTACAACCCCCATGTACTGGAAGGTACGTACCTAACCTACCTTATGTAAGCTGGTCATAACCTAGCTATAGCTACTCCTACACCATGCTGCTCTATAAGCTTATAGCTGTGCATGTCCTGTACTAGAATTACCCTGTTTTAACCGCAATTATGCCCCAAAGGACATACTTTTGATCTCAAAAACATGCCTCTACAACACATCTCTCACAAACACAAATTTTGTCATATGTATATCCCCCCCCCCCAGTGTATAACCCCCCTCCCCCCGACTTCTCGATTTACACCCAAAAATAAGGTAATGGAATAGTTACATAGTCTGGCCACTAAGTACGGTATGTATAGAAAGGCAACTGCGGATTTCTGTCCATGCTTCATAAAATCATGTACTCCTGTTCTGAGGAGTACATAAATACAAACTACTCAATACGACTTGTTTCATAGCGAGCGCTTAGTGACCAGACTATAGCCGCGATAACATAATCGCAAATAGCAATTCTGATATAATACTTGTATAGTCCGCCGCGCATGAAGATCATGGGATAAGCAGTATGTCAGACACATACTGTACACGAGGACGGAGCAATTCTTCAGGAGAGCAAAGGAGGCGTATCTTCTCGGTCGTCTACAAATTTGCAAGGAAACAAGTGTCCACGTGGGCAGACATACATACTTACATTGTACCAAGGGCTAGGTACAATCAAGAGCTCTTGATGGTATGGGCTCTAGAATGGGTTCTTGATTGTACCAGCGTCAGTCAAAATAGCCAATTATTGGCTTGGCTGTACGTTTTAGGTTGGACGTCCCAACTTAGCGCAATGGTACAAGTAAAGCAAAATGCAGTGTACCTTTTTTGGGGAAGAATTGGTCGATAGTGGTCTGTCCTTTGCCGGGCGTGGTCTCTTCCAGAGCAGTCTTCTTCCTTCTCTTCCGAGGCGAAGGCGTTTGACTTCCTGTGAAGGAAGGAGACAGTTGTCGCTTCTTTCGAGGACTCGCACTCTGGCGCGGATCCTCCGGCAAAGGAGACGTCAGTCGCCTCCCACTCTTGCTCTCACCAGCTGCCG
Source organism: Epsilonema sp. ZAB3_2 (assembly GCA_030247985.1). Lineage (NCBI taxonomy): Eukaryota > Metazoa > Nematoda > Chromadorea > Desmodorida > Epsilonematidae > Epsilonema > Epsilonema sp. ZAB3_2. Next base: position 9,228 of record JASAMW010000897.1, read on the forward strand.
CTTCTGAACAACAGCCGCAGGATTACAGTAAACAAAGCAGCTACGACGATACGCAGATGAAGCTGCATACTCAATACTTACAGTACGTAGGTGCAAATGCAACCGTGCAAATGTGCATCTTTGAACACAGGTGGGTATGTAAAGGAAGGATATCAAAGTGTACCTAACAGAGCACGCCTATGCATAGAAGATGCAGAGCACATCAGGCTAGCACTAACCTGGGACAGAGAGCGTGGAGGTGGGGTGCTTCTCTTCCTCCAGTTCGATCAGTTGCACTTCGCATGCCGAGGAGGGCGAACGCTCCCCTCCTCCTCCTCCCAGCTTCTCCGGCGCCTCCTCCGTCTGAGCATCCTTGGGCGTGGCAGCCGTGCTCTCTTTCCTGCGGATGCGGCGACGGCGTCTCCAAGAAGAGGAAGCTTCGTCCTCCCGCTCGCTGATGGATCGACGCAGTCTAGCCACAAGAGGCGGACTGGATGTCGCGTACAGCTCATCCAGACTCCCTCCCCCCACATCCTCCGTATCTGCAAAAGGCAGGCGAGAAATATACAACATGAACCAACCGAAATGACACCTTACTGGGTACATACAGTATTACGTGCCTGTTGCGAAAGAAAAGCAGCCGTTGAGCGTTGCTCTCTGACCCTCCGTACAGCAGCCTTGGCAGGTGAAAGGTGGTTCCTTGATAGCAAGCTTGTCCAGATCATTCTTCTCCGACCACGGGGGACCAGCGCACTTTCGATGCGAGATGCTTCCACATTTCTAATCATCATAAATTCTCACTGACTACTAAAGCAAGCAGATACACATTCCCGTGCGTCCCGACGCCAGCCCACTCACAATGCAGCGGAGTTTCTCCCAGGGATCCAGTACGTCGTCCGGTACATCCAGGCTGAAGCATCGAGACAGGCCTTCTCCACGTCGGCACTCCTGCACCAGACTCCGCCTCTCATTCCTCTCGTCCTTCAGCCCGGTGTTGCCGGAGCGACCGAGGCACACATCCTCATCATTCTCCGGATGCACAGTACCGTCCCTCTCCCAGTCTGCTTCTCTGCACACCCCCATTGCCATACATCCGTCATGCGCGCACATCGTATCCACATAACGGACGTCTCTAGTACATCGCATATCGGAAACCATTACCTGCTGGGCACATACACGTAGGAGCGTCTCAGTTGTCGCTTGAAGTTGATCCGCTTGTCGTCTACATCTTTCCCGTCTTCGTCATCTGATGACTCCTCCTCTTCTTTCTCCTTGTCCTCTTCTTTCCCCTTTTCCTTCACCCAACATTTGAACGGACATTTCGCACGAGAGCCGGCAGCCAACCCCATTTTCTGCAGCAACAGTACATGCATACCGTACACACTTCCTCGCACGCACATCTCGTTTGCTACCCTACATGTTTCCACATTCAAACAAAGAAGACTTACTGACTACTCTAACCTTACTTACCTGCGCACAGCAAAAATGGTAGTAGCGACTCCGGTAGCCCTTGGCTCCCTTCCTACAGCAGACAGTCCGCACAACTTTGCCAGGCTCCGCTTGAGTCAGGATCTTCGGACCCGCGGTACCAAGGCATATGTCACAGTCCGTATAGGAGAGATAACGGATGCGAAATCGTCGCGAAGGAGCCGCTTTCTTCGCCCACGCGAACGAAGGAGCAGGAGGTGTATGCAAACCACACCAAGACCTAACGCAACAGAGTAAGATAACGATGCTTTTAGCACAAAAATTACGCTCACAGTGTGCAGCGCTTCAGACGTGCTCCAAGTTTGCTCCTAGCGAGTTCGCTCCCAAGGACCCTCCGAATTCGGAGCGTAATTCGGTTGTTCACACGTACATGTTTTTGCTCCGAATAAACACGGCGCGCTTCTTTCAAGTTGCTCACGAGGGGAAGCAGCTTTTATCACTTTGCGGAGGTTCACGCGCCGCGTCGTAAATTTTCTGCCCAATTTTTTTGCTTTTCTTTTACTAGCTCCGACTTTCGCGGCTCCGAGAAGCCTCCTCAGTCGGAGCTAAACTCGGTCGTTCACACGTCTCCAAGTTACAAACAAACTCGGCAGTTCACACGCAAGTTTGGAAAAACTGAGCGAGTTCGGTGTGAATTTCGGTGATTTTACATGTTGAAGCATAGTTAGGGCCAGTTTATGCAACTTACCTGTACGTATTCCTGAACTCAAACAGCGGCTTCTCTTTCTCCTCTTCAGCTTTCTTCTTTGCTGCTTCCTCCACTTCTTTTGCTTCCTCTCGGGCGCAGGGAAGGTGAAAGCCTCTCCTACAGCTCTCCTCCGCACAACCAATGCTAGCGCCACGTTTCTTGCAAAAGAAGCATATCTACAACACACTACACAGACGTCGGCATGGGGTCAGATGGGGGAATGTGCAGCATCCCCCACCCACCTACTCACACCTCAAGCATATTCATTTTTGGGGGTATGTTGGAAATTCTGGGGGTTTTCGCGAAAAAAATTTTCCATCGGTACCCAGTTTCCCAACCCCAGCATAACCCAACTGACAAATCCCCACCCTGAAAACCGTGCCGATGTCTACACGATAATGCGTTCCAACTCGTACAGCTGCCGCCCTCTTTATCAGCAAACAATATTCTTACCAGTCGCGATGCCCGCCGGAATTCTCTGCGTATGTCAGAGGGACGGAAATTCAGAATGCAATCTTCATTAGCCTGTATCTGCTCATCCGCTGAAGCTGCCCCCAAATTCGACGCAAAGTACTGCAATAATGAACATGCGGAATGCACATAGAACGCATGCACATATATAAAAATGAATGTGGGACGACAATCCACACCGGTCCCAACCCTCGTGGCCGCACGAGGGACAGCAGGTCTCGAAGCGAAAGAATAATTACGGTAGCCTACGTACGTGGTAAAAACGAAGACCACGACGCGCGCGCTCTTCGTTTCTTTCTTCTGCTCGCTGCGCGCTTTGTAGTTTTCGTTTTTACCACGTACGTAGGCTACCGTAATTCTTTATCGCTTCTTTCCCTCGTGCCGCCCTCCCTTCGTACCAACTTACCAAGCACAGGTCATGAACGATGATTTCCTCCTTCGCATTGTAAAATAGGCGGCCGAATATGTCACCATCATCTTCACTGTTTCGTCCACACAAAATGCATCCTCCAACCTCAATGGGGTGGATGCTCTTGTTGATCCGGCGATATCCATCCAGCTTGATCGCCTGACGATCCTCCATGCCTGACGCCCCGTCTGAACTCCATCCGCTTCTCTGCTTTTGCATTCCGCCTGTTGATGGCATATCACACTCCTTTCCTCCTCTTCATCAAATCAAGCATCAACCAACTCCTATCCTTATCGTTCCGTTCGTTTATGGTTATGATTTTACAACGCGACGCGATGCTGCGACTGCGATGGGACCTCCTAAAGGCGGGCACTGGCATGTGCCCGTGCAATCGACACCCCTTCTAAAGGCGGGCATAAAAAAATTCAGAAATTATTGAGAAAATTACAGCCAAATTCTTGTACAACATGAAATAATTACTCCAAATGGAATTCTGAAAAGGAGGGCATAACCAATAATTGTCACTGAGAGAAATTTGGACACCATATTTTCTGGACACCAAGTATGAATAATAAAGTAGGATAAACACAGACCCCTTTTCAAAAAAATGTGCCAGAGTATGTAGGGAAAGGAGAGCAATGGACGAGGCGCTGGCAAAATTTGTTTATGTTTCTTCACTTGTTCGCTCGTTCTTTCAAAACTTGCTTATATTCTTGTTCAATTTGTTACTTTTTAGTCAAACAGCAGTTACTTTGCTACAAAGTAATACAATGTGCATATAAAAAAAAGTATTGTAAGAAAAATGCGCTGTTATTATCCTCTCGCGCAGCACTATATTTACCCCGCGTGTACGCTACCCCAACTGTATTTATGGCAACCCTTTTACAGATCTGGCAGCTTTTTGGCCGCATCTGGCAACATTGCACATGTGGTAACGATTTGCACTTCTGGCAAAATGGTTTCTACATCTGGGGGATCCTATCAGCAAAATGCGGTAATCCTATGTTGTGCATCTGGCAACCAATTTCAGATATGGCAACCCTTTTGCACATACTGGGAACGGTTTTGCGCATCAGACTGGGCGTACAACCATTCTGCAAATGCTCAAAAATGAATGAACACTCCTCTCTCACTGCCAATTATTACGATGCCCTTTTTTCAGAAAAACAATTTGCAGGAATTATTTTTATGTTCTACAAGGATTTGCCGCAATTGATTTTAAGTTTTTGTGAATAATTTGTCTAAATTCATTGCGTTTGCATTTGAAGGCTAAATTGGTGAGTACTATTTGATTTTCTTCATGCCCGCCTTTAGGAGGGGTCTCGGGTGCCCGGGCCCCTGCCCGCCCTGCCCGTGCCCGCAAGCAAGCAAGCAAAGTTTCTTTTCCGCGTGCATAACGCATAACGTATGAACATTCAAAAAAGCACCGTGGCGACTGGAAGACGTCAGCGCTCTACAACTCGTTTGTAACAGGTGTTTTAAGTTACTGGGCGCTGGGCGCTGGGCGCTAGGCGCGGAGGGGTTAACCACTGGGCGCTGGGCGCTGGGCGTCAAGTCAAGTCAAGTCAAGTCAAGTCAAGTTTACTTTCCATAATGTGGGAACAGACATTAACGCGACCATACTAGGTAAAGACGATGAAACGTAATCACCCGGGTATTACCTGATAATTTCGGCGCTGGGCGGGCATGAAGAAAATCAAATAGTACTCACCAATTTAGCCTTCAAATGCAAACGCAATGAATTTAGACAAATTATTCAAAGCTTACGGAGCCAAAGGAAGTGTCAAATTCAGGCCAATCCTTGTAGAACGTGAAATAATTCCTGCAAATTGTTTTCTGAAAAAAGGGCATGGGTAATAATTGGCAGTGAGAGAGGAGTGTTCATTCATTTTTTTGAGCATTTGCAGATGGTTACGCCCATCTGATGCGCAAAATCGTTCCCAGATGTGCAAAAGGGTTGCCATATCTAAATTGGTTGCCAGATGCACAACAGGATTGCCACATTTGTGATAGGATTGCCAGATGTGCAATTTTTGCCAGAAGTGCAAAATCGTTACCACATGTGCAATGTTGCCAGATGCGCAAAAAGTTGCCAGATCTGTAAAAGGGTTGCCATAAATACAGTTGGGTAGCGTACAGTGGGGTAAATATAGTGCTGCGCAAGGATAATAGCGCATTTTCTTACAAAACTTTTTTTTAAATGCACATTGTATTACTTTGTAGCAAAGTAACTGCTGTTTGACTAAAAAGTAACAAAATGAACAAGAATATAAGCATGTTTTGAAAGAAAGAGCGAAAAAGTGAAGAAAAATAAACAAATTTTGCCAAAAGCGACCTCGTCCATTGCTCTTGCTTCCCTACATACTCTGCACACTTTGAAAAGGGGTCTGTGTTTACCCTACTTTACTATTCATACTTGGTGTGCAAAAATATGGTGTCAAAATTTCTCTCTCAGTGACAATTATTGGTTATGCCCTCCTTTTCAGAATTCCATTTGGAGTAATTATTTCATGTTGTACAAGAATTTGGCTGTAATTTTCTCAATAATTTCTGAATTTTTTTATGCCCGCCTTTAGAAGGGGTGTCGATTGCACGGGCCCCTGCCAGTGCCCGCCTTTAGGAGGTCCCATCGCAGTCGCAGCATCGCGTCGCGTTGTAAAATCATAACCATAAACGAACGGAACGATAAGGATAGGAGTTGGTTGATGCTTGATTTGATGAAGAGGAGGAAAGGAGTGTGATATGCCATCAACAGGCGGAATGCAAAAGCAGAGAAGCGGATGGAGTTCAGACGGGGCGTCAGGCATGGAGGATCGTCAGGCGATTAAGCTGCAACGGATATCGCCGGATCAATAAAGAGCATCCACCCCATTGAGGTTGGAGGATGCATTTTGTGTGGACTGAAACAGTGAAGATGATGGTGAATATTCGGCCGCCTATTTTACAATGCGAAGGAGGAAATCATCGTTCATGACCTGTGCTTGGTAAGTT
>JASAMW010000898.1:0-39977 GCA_030247985.1 Epsilonema sp. ZAB3_2
ACTGACGATGATCCATAATTAACGAATTGTAGCCTACCTATTGTAAGAATCTCGCATAACATAAATGCCCCAACGCCACCACGCCACGTTGCGTATTAGGTACCAGCGCTGCGAACTACGTAGTAACCTCGGTTGAATCTCTTTTCTGTTATATGTAGCTATAGTGTAATGGTTTGGTTGTACATTCGTTGTGGCACGTTTTTTTAGTTCACGTTTGTACGCTTGCTTGAAGAAACAGTAAAGCATGAAGACCTTGCTCTGTTGGAACCTATTCACTGAAGAGCGAGATGGATCAGTGGGTTTCATGTTCACGTTCGTGGTGACGATGATGGTGATGATGTTTCCTTCGTCGATGCCTGAGTCTTCTGAGATGCTGGTTGACGGGCGTAGCCCTGGCAATGCGTGGCATCACGCCGTGGCATCCTACAGTCACTGTCTCGAATGCTCTGACGTACTCGAAGCGTCCGTTTCCTTCGTCGCAATAGACCCGCCTGAGCACAGGGACTTCGCGCTCAATCGGCGTGCATTGAGCCATCAGTCCTCCCCTTGCGAAGCGGCACAGACACCGGGCTTCCGAGATCAACTTGGGCTCTCGGTTTTCGTCCCTGTTTATCCGCCATTCCCAAGGGCACAGCGCCCTCTCCATCAGATCAGAATCTGGATCTGTCGAAGGCGGCTCGTCGCACGTTGCAGACTGACTATGACGTTTCATCTTTGGAATCGGCGGCGGTTTTGTCATTGACGCAGCAGCGTCCGTATGCTGTCGCATGTCTGACATAAATGTCAGCATAGAAGGGTCGGATTGACTTTCACGAAACCAGCTCATAAACTGCTCCGGCAGATTACCCGGCTCTTTGCATCTCCAGCGAGCTCGAGAACCACGTATTGGTTTAGCAGTTTCAATAATGCCGGAATCCACTTCGCTGTCAGTTCTTTCTTTGGAAATAACGGCGCTGGTGCACATTGAAGCCATATGCTGCAACAAGCGGATTACTGTAACGTCCTGTGGTCTTGATCAAAAATTGTATTTTCTATATTGCAATACGCGTCACACACTATCATCCGGATACAAAATTGGCTTACCAATAGAAGAATATACAAGCAGGTGGTTGCCGGCAGAGGGTCCATGGTGGGATGAGCAGAAAAAATAAACTGCCGACACAATCTACTCGAGTTCTGGAAACCTACTTTTCTTCTTCTTCTGCCACATCGCAGCGATGATGGGCCACCACCACTTTTCCAGAGAGGAATCGACGGAACTATTGTGTAGTCGTATGCACGTACGTACACACACGCAGACAATACGTGTGATTGAGTGCCCCTTGATTACGACAAACGACGCGCGGGCGGAGGAGGGAGAGAGTCCAGCACGTGTCTACCATCCCTGACACACTGGTTTGTCGCGGATTCTCTCATCGTCAAACGCCGTTTCCGCTTACTTACGCCATCTTCCCCACTTGACTCGCGCGATTCGCACGCGGCCGCAGTCCAGACAAAAACTTGAGGTGCACGTCACTAATTTTAGGTGCGCTCTTTCTCATCTTAGTTTCTTCAATCGACGAGAAAAGAAATTTATTGCGCGAAAGAAGGGAGGGACAACAAGAACCTTGCCAGAGATAAGTGATGGGAATGCTGTGTGAGTAAAGGGCGAAGTATAGTATATTGTACGTACTGGATGGATTAACGAGTGTATTATGTCTGACGCCAAGTTTTCGCTCCTTTCGCGTAGCTGCTGCGATGGCTCCGTTGTTTGTCAGCAGATCCGGAAATCTTGAGGACTTTATACCGCTTGCCGTTCTCGCCGCGTACCAACCAAGGCGTATCCTTGAGCCATGCCGACTCCAGGAGATCTTGATGACGCCAGCGCAGATGGGGATCGGGATGTACAGGGTGATTTTTTTATCATGGTGGATTTTGATTGCCAATTTCAGCAGGTTACTCTGCACCGATTCCGCTCAAATTTTGCCCACATATTCTCGAGCGTTTGCCATTTACTTGGTAAAAATTTCGAGTTAAAATGCTGCACTGGTAGTGAGAATTATCACCTTCCATTCAAAATTGCAATTTCGAGCTTTTTCTACCCACTTTTTACTGCTAAATGATTGAAAGACTCTTCTTGAAGCCCAACGGCTCTTTCCCAAGAGCACAATAGTTTCAGCAAGATGGAATCTAAGCCCTAAACAGCCAAAAACCATTGACAGTGGTGGTGCATTGCTTGGAGATTGTCTTATTTCTCATCAGTGCTGCATCATCAGCAGAGCCATAATCACCAGATTTGATGACTCTCGAATTTTTTCTGGGGGTGTAGAGAATGAAAAAAGGACTACAAACACATTTTTTCGTTTACCATTCAAAAAACAACATTTGCTATGTTTTCGAAAATTTTGAAGGAATAATTGTAGTGGTGGTAAACAATTATGGTGAAAATGTTGAAAATTGTGATTTCATGTTCTCTGCTGTATTTCTCACTAACAGTGCAGCATTTTAACTCGAAATTTTTACCAAGTAAATGGCAAACGCTCGGGAATATGTGCGCAAAATTTGAGCAAAATCGGTGCAGGGTAACCTGGTGAAATTGGCAATTAAAATCCACCATGATAAAAAAATCACCCTGTAGCAGACAGTAGATGACCTCCTTGGCTTCTGCGCTGATCATGCTGCCCTTCGGCTCCTTGTAGGTCACCTCGTGTCGCAACTGCTCGTCCAACGCACGTCGCGGATTCTCGTCGTTGTACGGCATGTGTCCAGTGAGCATGATGTACAGAACCACGCCAAGGCTCCACATGTCCACTGCAACATAGCAACACCAGCGTCGACATTCCTCTGCATGCAAGTCATGTCGCGCCAAAGAACTATTACTCACCAGCGTATTTGGAGTAGGGCCGCGATCTGCTGATTTCTGGAGCAACGTAGGCGATGCTTCCGCAGAAAGTCTGTGAGACGGAACTGTCATCCATGCGTCGAACGAAACCGAAGTCACCGAGCTTGAGATTCCAGTAGGCGTCGCAGAAGATGTTTTCGCATTTGACGTCGCGATGGATCAGATGTCGTTTGTGCAAATATGCCAAGCCTTCCTGAAGCTGACGAAAAAGAAAACGCGCCTCGTCCTCCGGCAGGTACTTGACGCTCTGAATCCAGCGAAGCAGATCACCATTGGAAGCGTAGTCGGACACGAAGTAGATGTAGGGCTCGCTGGTGAAAACGCAGTGGAAATTGATGATGCTGGGATGCTTCAACTTGGGCACTATGCTGATCTCTCGCTGCAGAAACTTGTTCAAGTAGTCCTTCTTCACTTTCCGCTTGTCCACCGTCTTCAAAGCCACAACCTCTCCGCTCTCTCTTCGCTTTGCCAGCCGAACTTCCGAGTAGGAGCCCTTCCCAACCACCTTCGGTTCAATGTCGAAACCACGATCCCAAAGGAAAGCCGCCTTGTCCACCGCTGTCACTTCCGCCATCTGACGAGCAAAAGCAGAAAACAACCTACCGCTCCTGAGAAAAAAGAAAAGAATGGTTGTTTCTTTCTAATCCAACGCGGCATAAGTATATACCCAGTTGCTTCTTTTGTTTACAGTTTTTATTTAATTTACAACCAAAGCGACATAGGTTGTACAAGGACTCCTATACCAGACACTAGGGAAGAGATTTAGGAGTTCTTGGCAAACACGACACCGGAAGACGACGCCAGGAACACTAAAATGGGGGGACTACCGCCTCCACAACACAAAGTGTCCAGCCTGGTCTTGCCCATATTTTGCAAAACAATTTGCCACGAGACGAGCGATTACTTCATGTACGCCTAGAGCGTGCGCTCCGCTTCGCTAAGCGCGTTGGATGTAGCGAAGCGAAACGACGGGCGCGCAACGAAGGAGCGTTCTAGGGGTACGTGCCAATTTTTGAAAAATATTCAAAAAATATAAATTATCTGTGGATGATTCTCTTCATCATATTGACAAATGGGATGACAGAGAAGAAGCGATGAAGAAAAATGCCTCACAAGTGCAAGAGAAAAGAGAAAAGACAGCAGTAATTGTAAGATTCCCCACCTGCAATACCTGTCAGAAACTTTACGTTTTCCTGGCAACGCAGCAGCAGTAGTGGCTACAGGAAGCGCCTTCAACCAACCCCCAGGACCTTCGATCCTAGTCATGAGCTGGAATTATTTCAAAGGATCAACAAGACTATGACAGTGGGCAAGAAGAAGATGAACAAACCCCCTCCAAAAAGGTACATGCTTCAACTCAAAGCTTCACCCCCTTTCTACAGGGTTTTTCCATAGACACTAAAATGGGGGAGGACAACCACCTCCCAATTCAGAGTTTCCAACATGGTCTTGCGCATATTTTGTAAAAATAACTTGCCATAAGATGATGAGCACATGATTTGCTATGAAGCAACTACTTTGTGATGGCTACTACTACCATTTTAGTGTCTATGGTTTTTCAGCCTCAACTCCAATCACGAATGTTGTCATTTCTCCACTCCTAAAGAACCAATTTGATCCAAATTTTGCTCTTTGGAGGTGGCGATATGGCAAAGGATGTGATTGGAGTCGCGGCTGGAAAACGTGATAGTATGGATATGGACGATTTGCGTTGTCATGATTGTTGGTAAAATTTTGACCCCAATACTTGTTGAAACTGATCTGAAACAGCGGGGCCACCTTTCGATTGTGACTACCCAGTCTTAGTGCAAGTGGCCAATAGTCTGGCCACTGAGAGTTTGCTATGGAACTCAAGTCATGTATAAAATAGAAAAAAAATATGAACTTCTCTCCATGCTTCATGACTGTGCTCCTATTTTGCTGCTAAACCCTGTACATGCAAACTGTGAAAGAGTTTCATTGCAAACTGTTGGTTAGTTAGACTGTATAGCAGCTAAACAGACTTTAGTAGCCTATGCTGTTGCCAAGGAACTATTTGGCAGCCTTATGGATGCAACTTGATGCATTTTTGTTGCAGGTAAATTGTGGTGGACTCATCAAATCAAACTGTCCTCTGGCCCATGGCATGGCATTGGGCTGCACTCCTGGGATTCATTAACTGCCATCGCAACAACAGTGGAGAAGCAAGCAGTCTTCATGCACGATTCAGAAGCCAATATTGAGCTGGTTATTTGCCAGCTGCTGCAGGAATATGGCCTGTTGGAAGAAACCTCTGTCAACAAACTGCACTGTGGTAATGGGCACAATTTTGCAGTTAGACTGCTCTCAAAACTGTTCAACAGCATGGCCAAGAACAAGGTGATACTCTTGGCATCATTTGTTGAAGATGAACAGCATGTGGAAAAGGGTCATATTCCTATCATAATTATGTTTTGAAGCTCAAAAGTCAGAAAAGACAACTGTTATCTATTGAATATGGACATTTGATATGTATTGTATTTCACATGTTCTTTGTCATTGAATGGAACCCATGTGACTGCTATGCATGTTTTTAGGATTTTAGAGTAAGTTGATATGTGTAGTTCATATGTGAATTGAAAACTGTCCACCCTGAGTCAATTTTGCCACTATTATTGGAAGTGCATTGTCAGACCAGGTTGGACACTTTGTGTTGTGGAGGCGGTCGTCCTCCCCAATTCTAGTGTCTATGGACGACGGACGCACGCACGCACACGCACGCACGCAAGGACTCCTAGAAATTAAGAGGACAAAAACCTGAATTAGGAGTACTTGAACAAATTCCTTGCCAAGTAAATACCTGAGATCCACCATAAACACAGCTAAACTGTAAGAGTAACAACTTGAAATGCTACACACTGACCTAATTTTTATCATAGAATTCAAAAATGACATTTATTTCACAATATTTCTTCATTTTAGGATGTAAACAATGCAGTTTTCATCTTTCATACACAGTAGAAAGCATGCTTATCTATCTATATCCTTCAATTCTATACTGCTACTGTCTTTCTACAAGCATCAACATCAAATGACCAACTCATCCTCATGCAGAATATCCATCACAGCCAGCATGGCCCTCACCAGTTTCTCCACTGTCAACCCTGGATGAATGTACAATCATACATATGTACATACATACATAGGGTAGGGTACTGTGTTTTAGGGCATAATTGAAGTCAAAACAGGGTTATTCTAGTACAATACACCCCAAGCAGGCTTATATGTATCTTAGCTTGGTGTGGGAGTGGCTATGGGTAACTTATGACCAGCTTATATAGGTAGCTTCAGGTACTGTACAGTACATATGGGGCTATGAATAGGGGGGCTATGCACAGGTAAATACGGTACACCCATAAATACAGTAGGACCATTGGTTGCTGAGATATGCTGCCCTGAACCTTAGATGGTCAGATTTTCCCATGGCTGGGTTTCCCCACAGTACCCTACCCTATGTATGTATGCACATATGTATGATTGTACATTCATCCAGGGTTGACAGTGGAGAAACTGGTGAGGGCCATGCTGGCTGTGATGGATATTCTGCATGAGGATGAGTTGGTCATTTGATGTTGATGCTTGTAGAAAGACAGTAGCAGTATAGAATTGAAGGATATAGATAGATAAGCATGCTTTCTACTGTGTATGAAAGATGAAAACTGCATTGTTTACATCCTAAAATGAAGAAATATTGTGAAATAAATGTCATTTTTGAATTCTATGATAAAAATTAGGTCAGTGTGTAGCATTTCAAGTTGTTACTCTTACAGTTTAGCTGTGTTTATGGTGGATCTCAGGTATTTACTTGGCAAGGAATTTGTTCAAGTACTCCTAATTCAGGTTTTTGTCCTCTTAATTTCTAGGAGTCCTTGGCACGCACGATCACGAAACATATTCCGATTCCACATTCGAGTGAGTAGATTGGATTGGAAAGTGTATTCAGGCTGTTTGATGAGCGCAGAAAACGGAAGTAAGGAGGAAGCAATGGCAACCGTGGGAGGTGCTGATTCGGTGGTTTCTGCCGGTGCCGCAGTGGAGCAGTTTGTGATTTTGGCGAAGAATGTGCGTGGAGCGGCGGCTCGCGATCTCGTTATGCAGGCCATATCTGCGCCGGGAGTTTTCGTATTCGGCGAATTGCTCGCCTCCCCCAATATCTCGGCGTTGGGTGACTCCAATTCTTCTCCCGATTCACGAGCAGTTTGGGATCTTCTCAACGTCTTTGCGTACGGTACTTACTCTGATTACGTGCAAGCGAAACAGCAGCAAGAATCTAGCGAGAAGAAGGATGTGGCTGCCGTCGTTTTGCCGGAGTTATCGCCTCCTATGCTTCTGAAACTACGTCAGTTGACACTGGTGACGTTGGCGGAAACTGAGGCGCGTATTCCCTACGCTCGTCTGCAGCAGCTGCTTCAAGTGGCAAATGTGAGAGAGTTGGAGGATTTGGTGATCGACGCCATCTACAAGGAGATTATTCGGGGAAAGTTGGATCAGCAGCGTCAATGTCTGGTAGTGGAGCAATGCAAGGGAAGGGATGTGCGTCCTGAGCAGATACCCCAAATGACACGCGTGCTATCGGAGTGGTGTGACAAGTAGGTTGCCCCGTTCACCATACGTCCGTACATCCGTATGTCCGACGTATCTAAGAGTATATGGCACCACAAACGACCATGTATTCCTAGATACGGACGTACGGACGTATGGTGAACGCGGCATGCCTTTCCACCTGTGTAGTACCTACGTACCTACATACCTACTTACCAAGCAGTATCACACCAAATAGGTAAACAAATAGATAATCAATCACACCAAATAGGTAAATAGGTAGTCATCGGTATGTGTTCTTCTTCTTGACCAGTGGCAGTGCAGTATTTTTGCTACCAGTGGCCCGTTACAGCTTCGCAGTAAAAGGAGACTACCGGTATCTCTATGCATCTGGCAACCCTTTTGCAGATCTGGCAGCTTTTTGTGCACCTGGCAGAATTTTGGGCATCTACTTCTGGCAAAAAGTTGCACATCTCGCTCCTCTTTGTAAGTAGATGTTGTGCATTTGCATTCTTGTACGTAGATGTCAAGTGGTGGTATCGAATCTGGAGCAGCAGATTCGTTTGGCAGATGAGCGAAAGGTGTGCTCAGTAGCGGAACAGAAGAAAGTGGAAGAAGAGTTCTCGAACCTCAAGAAGACAATTCGCGCTGCTACAGGTACATAATCACGATTACTCGTTATTTTCTACTTACTCTTACTGTCTATATAGTTTGTACAGCTGCCTGTATGTTATTTGGTTCAGGCGGAGGTGGTAGCGGTGCGATTGATTTGGATCAAGACAATTTGCCTGGTGAAGTGACGAGCACGCGTGGACAAGAGCCAGAGAGAAAGAAGGAGAAGTCGCGACACAAGGGACTCAGAGGATCCGCAAAGATCTTTCAAAGAAACTGAGCGGATGTTACCATGGAAACGCTCTGCCGATCATATTTTCTCGTTACGTTCCCTACGATAGTATGGCCTTTAGCGTGTGTACATGTTGTCAGGTAGCGTGAGTAAATGGTTTTTGCGGTTACCTTGTTTTGTGTTATTTTTGAATCGGCTGTTAGTACGCCGAGCTTTTGCTTTCCTTTCAGCTTTTGTGGGATTAGTCTTGTTAACCAGCTCCGTAATGCGCTGGACTGCAGTACCCGCGGGTGAACCGGTTCACCCGCGGGTACCGAATAAGAGCGCCGGCGGAAAAGGAGGAAATTATATTGATCCGACCAATGACTGTGTGGGGGGGCCCGCGGGCCCTGTGGTCTAGATCATTAAGGAGCTGGTTAACGCTTGTCTTTACTTTTAAGCGAACAGGTTGGTTGGTAGATACATACGATGGCGATACCCAATGAAGCGGAACTAACCAAGTTTCGTCTGGAATGGGAGAGTGAGGATCAGTGGAAATTACGACGCTCATTCCTTACTCGACACTGGGGAAAATATGCGACAAATCGACTGGTTTGCTTGTCCCAAATCTTCATCAATGTCGAATTCCTTGGCTGCACGTAAGATGAGACGATCCCCGCAACGAGATATTTTAATACGCAGATTGCGCATTAGGTGCTAATGTTGTTGCAGCTACAATCAAAAGGTGATGGACGAAGTGATGTCATTAGCTGAAGGCCTGAATGTTGAGCGAAGGGAAGAGAGAAAACGAGTAATTGAGACCACCTTCCCTGAAGCCGCGCAAAAGCAGAAAAGCGCAGGTGATGCGTAGTAAGAAAAATTGGTAGTAGTATGAAAACAACAAGCTATGGAACAAGGACAAGCCGTCATTGTTGTCAACAAGTAGCAGGCTTGTTGACGGTTTGTTGACGACGAATATATGGGAATTGTCACTTTCTTGTCACCTTGTTGCGGAAACGACAACAAAGTGGCAATTCCCACATATTCGTTCTCAACAAACCGACAACAGGTCTGCAACTTGTTGACAACAATGACGGAAAGATGCGGTATGTGTGAATGCGTGCATTGTGCATGTGATAGCCTAGCCACATAAACACTATAGTCGTAATCTGTTTTTCTTGATGCAGGGGATTATTGTAGGCAACAGTCAGGAAGAGAGAGCGGCGCCTCCTAAAAAGATAAGGCCAGCAGCAGCAGCTCCACCAAACCCGACAGTTGCGGCAATCGGCCCTTCGTTCAAACGACCCACTGCTCCTACAACTGAAGCAATCTCGCCGCCCTCAGGCAAGAACGCGACCGTTTCGCAGAAGGAGAAGGCGCTTCTGTCCTTTCGAGGCACACTGTCAGCAGCTGAAGACCCGGCGGCCCGTCGCTTGACAGCCCCACGGGGGCAACCAGTACCCCGTGACCCCATGGGGCTCATGAACTACGTGAGCAATCGAGAGAAGCTCAGTTGGAGCCTGGACTTTCCCCAACCGCCCTCCGCCTCCTCTTCTGGTGGCGGTGCATTGGAATTCTATCTGAGTTTGGACGGTGTGCTTGTTCTGCATCGCTTCTGCTCATCCAAGAAGGAGGCGCAGAGTCAGGGATGCGCAGAATCACTGGAGAGACTGCGACGCAGTCGAGTGGAGGTGCGAGAGGGCTCCTGGAATGCAGGAAAGCTGCGTCTAGCACTGTACACACAGAAAGAGGAGGAAGAAGAGTGGATATCGCCGGAGGACGATCTGTATGCTCCACTCAAGAGTAAGCTGGAAGCGGTGAGTAAGAAACTGCGCAGATCCGAAGCAGATGCCTTGGAAACCTTGCACTCGGTCTGCGAGGAAGAAGAGGTTGAGTTGGAGATCCGACAGGAGAAGAAGGTGGGCTGGAGTCAGGAGCACATGCTGTTGATGGCCGGAGTGAAAGTGGCATCTTTGACGCTGAAAGGCAAAGCGCTTGCGCCGACCAAGAAGGAAGAGAACGAGGCAGAACTGTACGCTCAGGCGCTGGAGACACTGCTGAAGCATAGCAGCATCGCTCTGTACAAGGACGACAAAGGAAACATCTGCATCAGCAAAATCGCCCCAGCTTCTTCTTCTACCACTGCTCCAGGTGGGAATTCTACTATCACACTAGATTAGACACCGACGCTCGTATCATACATATGTATGTACGTAACATGCGTGGCTGCATTTACAGTAGGTAGGGCTGCCGGGTATAGTGATTGTAGACGTGACGTGTAGCGTGGTACTGCAGCGACCGATAACTCAGGCATTATGCACGTGTATGCTCCGAATCGTGATTCCAGACGAGCCGAATGGGTTTGTAGACGCCTGCATTATTGCACCTACACAGCGGTCCACGACTGTACAAAGATGGCGAAAACGTAGACACCTACTAAATAAGTGGACCATAATTTGGCGCCACTTTTTTAGAAGGTGTCCACGCAAGCGCCGTACTGTGTACATGTAGGTCCATCACAATACAGACGTCTGCAAACCCATTCGACTCGTCTGGAATCACGATCCATGGTTTGCACTTTGGAAGCGCATTTGTACAGTTCTAGTACTGTTATTTCTCTGTATTATGTTCAATGCTGTTTACACTGGCAATTTGAATTGTGTGGATAAAGCTCTTTGCTGTTTGTGTGCTGCAGGCGATGATGGAAGAGTGGCTGCTGTGCCGCCTGTGAATATTTGCGAGGATTGTGAGAAAGGCGTGTGCCCAGTGACCAAAGGCCTAGTCAGCAGGTTCATCATCATCAGACGCGACGACGCGGTGGAGAAGCTGGTGGAAGGAAACGCCAAAAACGTCTTCATTCAATCCGCCGACTTCTCAGGATTGAGCCAACGCATCGAAAGCACCCAACCTTCGCTCTCCGAGTTCAAGTTAGTGTCTTGCTGCTCTGAACACCACTGTATGTGTCCGCATATTACGTGACATGCATTATTGGCATAGCGATAATGTTTGGATGCGTTGCTTCTTTGTACTGTAGGAGTTCATTGTACATCGAGGACGCTTTGTTTTGCGAGGCCATTAGCGCCTCATCGGTCGGCTTGAAATGGAATGCAGGATTAGTATGCCTGAGAGCCTTAGAGAAACTGCAGAGGCACTGTTTTACAATTATCGTAAGTGTAGAAAAGAAAGCCTCCCACTGCGGTCGAAAAGATCTACATAGAGTTGTTGTATGTTATGTACATTATGCAGTGGCTATTGCTATCTGCAAATTTTACTGTTCAAACTTGTTCAGGAGAAGAGTCGTATCGACAAAGACCAAGATGAGATTACGGTGGATATGAGCAAGATTTCTTGCGCGGCCAACGACGCCAACAAGCTCAGCAAGGGCAACATCGGACGAAAACTCATGGAGAAAATGGGCTGGACTGGAGGAGGAATCGGAAAAGCCGAGCAGGTTCATTGCATCGCGTACATACTATGTATAAATGCATGCTATAATGTATTCGCCTTGCTCCATAAGAGGAGGTGCCGTTTTCGCCCTCCTCGCCGATTTTTGAGCTGCAGTTATCACACACGCAAAGCACGCCAAAGCAATTACTTTTTCAAAGAATATACCAAAATTGCAAAAAGTAATTGCTTCGGCGTGCTTTGCGTGTGTGATAACTGCAGCTCAAAAATCGGCGAGGAGGGCGAAAACGGCTCCTCCTCTTATGGAGCAAGGCGAATACACTGGCCTACCACTTTTAGCAATATTGGTTGTGTGCATGCTATGCGGTAGAGTTCGTTGAGTGACTGCTGTTTTCAGGGCATCGAGGAGCCGGTGAGTGTGCAGATGGTGTTTCAACGCCAAGGTCTGGGCAGCGCTCAGAATCTGGGCGAAGGTCCGCGCTTCCGGTCCGCAGTGGAGAAGCTGCTGTCGGACTACGCCAAGGGCCCGGAGCAGCACGACCTCGTCTTCTCCTCCGCCTTCAGTAACGAACAGCGCAAGCAGATACATCGAATCGCCGGACGCTTACATCTCCGATCCATCTCCTACGGAAAGAACGAAGGGAGACAACTGACCATACAGAAGAAGAAAACGGCACAGCAACTGCTATTGACCCTGTTGGAGACGGACAACATGGAGAACGGACGCTACAAAGTTATACCGCCGTCGTTACATCAGTGAACGATCCCTATTGGTGGTGTGGCTTAGCTGTAGCATGCTACTCATTCTATTTTCTTCTGATGGGTGGAAAAAATACTGTGTATTTTATGGTGTGTATACATCTGTTTGGAATGGAAAGAAAAAATTATTTGCTGGTCGTGAGTTGGCTGTTGTACGAGGCTGGAAATATTCATTCACACGTTGCGCCATTTCGGCGTTCGTGTCTGAATCAGTATCTTGCTGTATCAGTTGTTTACGATTGCTTTGCGTTGGCTAAATGTCATGCTTGTGAGCGAATGCACTTTGCTTCTTTTTCAGGCGGGTGTTTTTTGCTGGCTTTACTATGTAGGCAGGCGATACATACATAGAAGTTCAGGATGAACGCGGTGATAGCTTTGTGCCACTTTTGCGAAGTGCACGGACCTCGGATCCTGTTTACGTGTCAGCCATTTCATGAGCAGCAGGAGCAAACGCCAGGCGTCGGCGAGTCGGAAGAAGGCGTCAGCTCCCCAAGTGGCAGTGGATCAGGCCATGGAGGAGGTGTGAAGAAGCAGTTTTACGGCAGCTACGATCTCTTGATCGGCCCAGCGGAGCGAAGGGCGAGTTTCGGCAATCGAACAGCAGCAGCAACGGAGCAGAAGGAGAAGAGCCCCTGCAACTCATGTCAATCCATATCCGCGTCCGTACCCGGATTCTTGACCAATGATCACGAGGCTCGCAGCAGTTTCGTCTCCAGTCGCTGTCCCTACCATCCGGAGATCTTCAGTCTGCTGAGGAAAGCATGTCTGAGAAGTCTTAGCTGTGAGGTAGGATGACCAAACTGGCTGTTTTGTATTGTAGAAGATACTAATAGTTAGCCTCGAAATGTGGGCATTGTCGCTTGTTCTTTGCCTAGCAAGACGTAAGGCTCACATCTATGTACGTGCTGCCCCATACACTCAGTGCATGCATACGTAACGTGCTCTGTATATGTGTACTGTACCTATGTACATACATACATACATACCTATGTACATACATACATACATACATACATACATACATACATAGATACATAGATACATACATACATAGATACATACATACATACATACAGTTGTGGTATTCTGTACAGCTACGGTAGGGTGCTTGTACGTGGATGCGTTGCGTATGTGCGACAGGTTGCATCGGCCGGAGACGAAGGCGCGGTGTTCTTCGGGGACGACGAGCAGCACGGCTACACGCTGTCTCACCGTTTCACGCTGCGCGATGCGAAAGCGCGCGGTTTCCAGCACTTGTACTCCGTGGTGATCGTGAGTCTGGATCGTCTACTGCTGCTGCACTCCTACGACTTCCTTCTGCGCTGTCTGGAGTCGCTAGTGGCTCATCTGAAGCGCAAGGCGCAGACTGTGTTCGAAGCGGAGCAACGGGAAGAGAAAGATGGCACGCTGAGACTGGCCACAGCCGGAAGGGCCGGGTTCCTGCCCACCGGGTTCCTGCGCCTGCGCGCCGGCTCCGGGGAGAGCAGAAGCCTGCCCGAACTCACCGGCGATCCGCGCATATTCCTTTTCCTACATAGGTAATATGAAAACTGTTGTAGTGCCTGCCTACATACGTACTGTGTGTCCACGTATTGTACTCTGTGAGCCGTAATGTATGTATGTTATGTATGCAAAGATATACCATTTGCCGCACGTATATGTATGCATGCATGCCCTACCTGTATATGTATGCCTACTCATGTAGATATGTGTCTGTGTATGGATAGGATAAGTAGCATGCGGTGCAATACAGGCTTACATTACGTACGAAGTATACTGTTGGGTGAGTGTTTGTGTGTGTACTTGCAGGTACTTTGTCTGGATACTGAAGGCGCAGACTCTTCGTCACGTGGAATTGGTGGTGGAAGGTTGTCCTAGTCAGGATACGCTGGTGCGGTTGGAGCAGCGTGCAGAGCGCGGCAGTCTGCCGCTGGCAGAAGCTGAGGAACAGGAACAGGAGGAGGAGGAGGAAGAGCGAATGGCTCGTCTGCTCTTCGAACCGTCCTGGCAACCGTACGAAGATCTGCGAGCACTGGCGCGCAACTTAGGCTCCACTGACTTTCGTACGCTTCTTCATTCCCTAGTGATAGGCGATCAGGTGGTGGTTCGCGGAGAAGATCCGGCCAAATTGCGTCGTATGTTGGACGCGTTGCAGTGCGCGATTCCGGTAGGCTGCGCCCGTCCCGTCTACTTCAGCTCTGAGTATTTGCCGGCCTACCGTAGTAATCTGCTCGGCCTAGACTCTTCTGCTTCTGCGTCGTCGCAGGCTAGCGAGGAGTGCGGCAACTTGACTCTCCTCCTCCTCTCGACATCTGCTAATCCTGCCGAGGAGGAGGAGGCGGCTGGCGATAGTAGCAGCACTTGTCGTCGCTCAACTTCAGAAAGTGAAACCGAAGAGGCAGGGCTGCTGGTGCGTGAGGCGAAGGTCGGCGCGGGTCTGGAGAGCTGGTGCTTGAGACTGGTTCAAAGCCAAGCCGCCGCCTCTTCAGCCACTGCGAAGGGAGGAGGAGGCGCACCACCCGCCTTCGTGCTCCGACTCGAGTCCATCCTGTTGGGTGGGGAGCAGCGGCAGCAGTGCTTAGCGGGAGCCGTGGAACAGGTGAAGACGTACTGGCTGAATAAGTCCAAGCTCTTCTACCAATACAAACATCAACACCCAGCCGCGGAGGCGGCGGGAGAGCTGGACAAACTCATGCGCATCCTTCACTGCACGGCCGCCGACCAGCCGCTCATTCTCTTCTGGCAGTCCGGCCTCAGTCAACAGTACAAGGAGTACGTACGAAACACCTGCCTCAGACTGCAACAGAATCAGCGCCAATCTCAAGCTTCCACGCCCGTCCTCAAGTAGGGGGACCATTCTTTCCGCCTACTATGCATGTACATACATACATACTGCTTCTAATCTAGGTTTACGGTAGGATTACTATACTGCACGGTACATACTGTACATACTGTATTTTTGTCCTCCCTTTAACGGTGTACATTACATTGGTGTCATTCGATGTTCATTGGGAGTGTCTCTCTTGTTTTTTATCGCGTGTGCCGTACAGTGATGTGAATATTGGTATTTACAAAAGGCTGCAATGCAATGACGGGAGGTACATGTCGCTTTGTACATGAACCGTTAGATACGGTCTTCGCTGTGTGTACAGTGCTGTTTTACGCGTCTGAAGTCTGCGGCAGCTTATGCGGTGGTTTATCTGTGAGACGAGAAGGCTGTCGAGCTAAAAGAGGGGAACAGTAGTAATAAAAGTAGTTGCGCCGGGCGGAATAAAAAAGCTGGAGTGCATGATACATGAAATGCGATGTCCCCAGCGGTGGATGTCCAGTCGTATACTCGTAAAAATCAAATCAAATACATTCTGACTGATAGAAGGTGGAGTGGAGGCGGCGGCGTCTTACGGTAGCGGGCAGGAGCGATGCGTCCCCAGATACCGGAGAAGAGACTGGAAGGAGGAGTTTAATCCTTTTGTCGGGCGTCAACCGGAATGAATGCGGCGAACATTTGAGCGGTGAATCTGAGTGACTTGTTGAGCCGGCACACTGGCAATCGATTCCCCCCGATCTGTCCGGGTGGATTGCTCACGCAAGGACTCAGCATCCTGACACTAATCGACTCAAACAGTTTTTAGACTCCTCCAACACCGATCCTGCCCATCTCACCCACCAACTGCTCAACACTCACCCACCTACATACATGTACCACCACACCGCACAGAGATTCTCTATCGCCATCCTATCGACCGCTAAGTAGTAGCGTAGTGTAAGTATGTATGTACAGTGCGCACCACTGGATATCGCCAAACACTTCTTTCTTTGAGACGCATATACGCAAAACCAAGACGATCATCGCAAAAAGCTTCTCGGGCAAACAATGATATGTGACACCGGAATTACACGCACAAAAGCGCAGCAGGATCCACCACGTACCGCGATACAACTCTAACAACCAACAATGAGACAAAAACTACAGTACTCCTAATAAATACGAAATCCGTATACACCGTCGAAAAATCTCCAGTTGCTATGTACGGCTACGACATGCTACAGCTATGTAAGTATGTACTGCGTACGTAAAAAAGTCAGCGAACCCTTCTCGCTGTGGTGGCAAAACGATACTATCTTGCATGAAACCGTGAAACGAGCAAAAAAATTAGTAGCACATTTTCTCAAATTACACGGCCGCGCTCTATCCATTACTAGTACACTAGAGAGCTCAATTGAGCACCACCAAAACCGCAGCAATAGTACTCTACCCTACATACAGAGTCCGGAGCAAAATATCAAGGTAATGCGCACCTAGGGCAATAATTACGTAGGAAGCCGTCATGTCATAGATTTTGAGTTGCTATGGAGCAAAATGAGAGTCATGGCGCTGTGGGATGTACTGTAATCGGGAAAGCCGATTTCAATATCAAATACTGGAGTCTCAAATCTCGCAAGGAATGCGAATCTCACTACGTGGTCCCGTAGAAGAACCGAGTTGGCTGGCCGGATACTGCTCGTGAGTGCGAGCGTGCTTGGTCAGATGGTCGGAACGCATGAAGCGCTTGCCGCACTGAGCGCACACGAAGCGCTTGTCCCCGGTGTGCGTTCGCAGATGTCGCTGCAGTTCGTCGGAGCGCGTGAAGCGTTTGCCGCAGAAGAGCCACTGGCAGACGAACGGCTTCTCGCCGGCGTGCCAGCGCAAGTGCGCCTTCAGATGCGAAGTCTTTCCGTAGGACTTGCCGCAGCCGGCCATATGGCACACGTGTAGCCGCTTCTTGCCCGGCTCCGTCTCCGTGTTCGGATTCAGACAGTTGGGGCACTGGCAGCGACGGCATTTGCGGGCGCCCATCGGCGGAGAAGGAGACAGTCCGCTGCCGGGAGACAGGAGGAAGGGCGGGGGCAGATTGGTGTGCAGCGGCAGGGTGGCGGGCACTGCGGATGACGTCATCACTGGCAGTCCGGCGGCGGAAGCCGACGCGGCGTTGAAATGAGCAGCGGCTGCCGCCCTGCTCACACTGTGCAAGTGCTGCCACCACGGCGCCAGATCGCCTTCCAACGGCGACGAGGCGGCAGCCTTGTGAGGATGCGGAGGCGGCCAGCACAGCTCACCCGGCGCCAAGCGAGTTGGAGGCGGCGCCACCACTGGCGGACTCTTCTGCAGACCGGTGGGACTCAGCTGGACAGAGCTGACAGAAGTGTTGCAGCTGAGGGAGCCGGGAAGGGACGCCGTCTCCACCATGCCGAACAGCGCCTGCTGCAGTTCAGCCGCGCCAGGAGGGAAGGGAGGCCGGCCGATACCGAGCGGAATGAATGAGGCGCGGGCGCCGGCCTGGAAGAATCCCGGCTTCAGTGAGTGTGGCAGAGCAGAGTCCAGGAATGATGGCACCGTGCTGGAAATGGACTGAGAGAGCATGGAGGCGGATGATGCGGTGGGTTCGTTGCTGCTGGACAGCTGCGACGACTTGGAATGACAAGGCGGAGATGTGGTGTCGGTGTCCGCGACGGCCGACAGGCGGCCGGCCTTCTCATCTGACCAAGGCCGGAACAATGTTGCGGCGGCAGGCGGCTTCTTCGAGTTTCTTGAGGTTGCAGCAGCCGGGGAGGATTTTATCAATGCCTGCAAATCACGGCTGCAGTTTTGCATCACTCGTCAGGCGAAGAAAAGACTCGGGGAGGGGGTTGGAAGGGAAGGGAAGACGAGACAAGGAATCGTGGCACGTATGTCAGCAGCGGGACTGACAGGTGACTACTGAGATTACTGTATGTCGTCGTTTGGGAGATTTGAAAAATGACACGCATAACGTCGGCGCAAAGACAAAACCAGAACAGCCAGAAAACTGCCGCCGTTGCCGCTGCGCCTTCTCCTCGGAAAAACCGACACGATAGATGTTTTTCTGAGCGCCTCTCCTATAAGTTTGTTTTGCAAAAGTACGGCCGGTTGCCACGCCAAAACGCCGACCATACAGGGTTCTGATGAGCTCAGAACGGCGAAAATGTCACCGGAAAAGTGTACAGAAGCCGGCGACAAAAAACGACAGCAACATTAATAAACGCTCACTTACGTCGTTTGTAATCTGCATTCTGACGATGCTGCTCCAGTCCTGTTCACACTTTGCACAGCCTTCTGTCCTTGCATAGAAAGTTGCAGAATCGCCTGGTGGACAACGGCGAGCGAAAACAACAACTTGTTTATGGTCGTCGGTAGCCGAAGCAGAGTAAGCACTGCAGTGTACGTATAGGTATGTACTGCAGTAGAAGCGACGTGTGTAGTGGAGAAATGTTTGCGTGGCGAAAGAGAGAAAGGGTGGGGAGATGGAGTGAGTGCGAGCGAGATAGAGAGCGAGTCTGACCGACCAAATATTAGCTTTCGCGGATCAGGCTTTGTGCGGCGGGTGTTTGATGTCGGCCGCGCCAATGGCGAATGTTCGTCTGTCTTTTATGATGGCCGCCCCTGCACTTAGCTTGATCCCGGTGTTGACACTGCGGCTGGAGGGGGGAGAGATAATCGCCGGTGCGGAGAAGGGGGCGGGGCAGAGTGGAAAGTGGCCCGGCTGCGTATCCGCACTCAATCAACGTCCCACACTCTGACAGATGAAACAGGCCGACGCGATTATTTATACGGCCCATTTGATCGTAGCTACGGGGCGGGGAAGAAAACGGGGAAGACGAATCTCAGACGAGAAGACAGATCCTTCTCCGCGCCCTGACTAACTGCCAGTTATCCCTTCCTACGCATTTCACTGCGCTGTCAAGGCGATTTCTCAGGTACAGCACATGAAAGAACCGCCGCCACGAATTTACGGCCCAGTGAATTTATTGCCGATCTCCTCCCAACTCCTCCACCCCAGCCAGACCCCCATAGATCAGCCTTGTAATTACCCACCAGAGCCGGAGCGAGCGAAACCAACCCCAGCCTGCCTGCCTGCCTTGCGCTCGCGAGCCCAGCCCAGCCACCCGACCGACCAACCAGCAGCAGCAGCAGCTCCTCTCTCCTCTCTATCACCGACTTTGTTCCCCCGCCCGCCGCCCCATCCAACACTCCCCCCTTTCTTCTCACCGCCCCGCTCCCCGCGCTCCAGATAACAACTTATTAGTCAGTTTGCTCGCGGGATTAGAGAACGCACCACCATCATCTTACACACGCACCGACTTTCCATCCCGCTGCTTTTCCATACGTACATTTGCCTACTGTAAATAGATACGCTGCAAAAACAAGCCTCCGCCTAAGTATCATTCAGAATGTGTATGCTTCTAGCTCAGCTAGCTTCTTATCAGTTCCACCGGTCGCCCCGCATAAGCAGACAGCGTTTGCTTCTCCCTTGCTCTGTTGGATACTGCAATATATGGTAGTGGGGTGCGTAGTTTAGTTGCTGTCAGTTGAGGTGATGCTGCAAGTGGTTTAGGATAGTGACGTCCATGTGTTCGTTGGCCTCCACCCCTCGACAGCCGTGTCTCTCCTTCGGAAACACCTGCAGCAACACGCAACATACCGATCTACTACGTGCAAACAACTGTACGTACCGTTACAGATGCAGAGCGATTCGCTCGATTGCACTCGATTACACGCAGCCATACGCGCCGGCAGACAACTACCGTATTCAGTCAGTCGCCGCCAAAGAGACGAGAGGACTGCATGGCATGCGCAGTTGATGCGAGATCTATGTATGTATGCGCGCGGCATATCAACGCCAACCCTTTTGCGCACCTCCAGGCGTCCGTCCACTCAACCAATCGCTCCCCCTCCCGCTGATTATGAAGTTATCTTTCTGCAGTCTCTTTCTCTCTTCTCGCCGCCCTGCCCTGTTTTGCTCTCGCCGCAAAACAATTCCCTTCTCTCTGCACGCTCTTCTCCTTCCCCTGATCGCGCGCCTCTTTTCCTGCGACGCGAGCGACGACATACGTATCGACGGGCAGACTATATTATACAGTTTTTTTTCTTCTCTCTGCACGTCGAGACCTCTGCACCATAATCCCAGCCAGCATCTGGATCGATGCAGCTTGCGTCATTGTCTCAGATAACGTACTTGTAGCTGGTAGGTTTGCCGGCTTTGATCAGAGCGTTTATAGTCTGAGGTGTGCTCAATGTGCATTCTCATCAGAGCCCGTGGAGAATAATGAGCCCTGCCGCAAAAGACACAAGACACTCCCCTCTCTTCTCTCTCCTCACCCTACATAGTACATTTATGTACGAGTACATAACCGACGGTATGAACATTTCAGTAGAAGCAAGCAGCCAAATGGAAGGCGAGGGCTGTGAAAAGGGAGGGGAAAAGAGCAGAGAAGGGAGGGACGTCCTCCACCTCCTCCTACACACTCCATTAGGCGTTGTTCAGCCACCTCCCCCTCGCCCTCGCCTCTCCCCCTCCCCCGCTCCTTTTTACACCCCCCCCCTCCGCAAGAGAGAGGGGACTGGCCCCAAGCGCCTTAACCGGGAAGAGCAGAGAGAAAACCCCCCCCCCCTCCTCCACTACTACTAGGCTCTCCCTCCCTCCCCCTTCCCCCCCCCCCCCCGCTCATCGCGCGCGCGTCCTTGTATTCCCCTTCTCTTCCCTTCTTTCCCCTTCCCATCCATCTCCCTCACCTCTATCGACACGCGCAGTGTGTTTCTCCACCCCCCCCCAAGACAGGCACTCCGTCTCCCCCCTAGCTCTCTTGTTAGTTCTCCACTTTTTCACCGTCTCATATGCTGGCTACTCTGGATCAGTACTCTCGGCGCCGGACTTCTTACTTCCTCCCACGCACCCTACTCCCCCCCCCTCCCCCCCCGTACCTTCCCGACTCTACGTAGACGTTTTGTGTTTTTATTATCAATCCCGCGGATCAGTATTTTCTCGTCCTGGTCTCTTCCTCCCTTCCCGTGCCCGTCCTCTCATCCTTCCCTCCCTCCCCCCTCTCTCCCCCCTCTTCCTCTCTCTCCTTTCCTTCTCCCCCTCTCCCCCCCTCCCCCTCTCCCTCCCCCCCCCCCCCCCCTACAAAGGAGCAGTGAAACCGGAGCACTGGTACAGTACGTATGCGCGAGATAAAGGATGAACGGCGTTTATTATCTATAGCTTTTACCTAGCAGCTACATGCAAGTGATAGATGAATGTGTGCCTGCGCTGTTGTAGGCTGAGTTGGAGGTGGTTGAGCTCTTGGAAGAGCTAACTCTTCCATCGAATCTACACATGGACGCCACCAACGTAAAGAGCTAGGCCAACCCACCTATCTGTATGAATATATGCATGCAGTATTCATCTGTATAAAGTAGTACATACATTAACACCTTGTCCACTTGCTGAGCTGATTCGAGAAAGCAATCGAATCTATATTCCTCGTCTTTTCTCCCACTGATGCTCAACACTGCATAGCCTCAGGGAGAATACATCCTCCAACTTCAAGGGACTATGTACAGAATCAACGCTATTTGAAAGTATTCGCACCAATCTCTCCTTACGCCAATGAACGAAGACTTGTTTAGTATCACGACTCTCTATATCGGTTCGCAACAATCACGAGAACTACTTATTTGTGGTCAGAGAGACCGAACATGTACTTCGTAAAAGCTCGGCTCTGGAGCGACAGATCGGTAACAGAAGGTAAAGAAACCTTTCGTTATGCGTTGGAATGTGTATGAGATATCTTTTTTGTCATTTGATTTATTGCAGGCAGTGGTCCTGTATTTGGCCCGGGACTTCCACTTCCGTGACTCGGGACTTGGCATAGACTCAGTAATCGTAACTATTGGTATGAAAGGTCGTTCGCATTGAAGGGAATAAGTATGTGTTCGGCGTCCGCACATCGCTTGGATCTTTTGGTATTGAATAAACCAGCGCCAACACCTAACATACTTTTTTAAACACAAATGGGATATTTGCTTTCAGTTGGTTGTGGACGAAATGCGAGGCTTGTTTTACTTTTGGCTGCAACGCCCTGAACGAACCCGCTACACTATATCCTAGAATATTATATATTCGCAGACACTTATGGAAGTTTGCACCGTCCGCAACCGAATACGGCTGAACTCTATCCCTGGGAGAATGCATTACTTCGGTGGAGGCTGGTCTCTTGTGACGAGAGTAGCTACAGAGGAGCCGCGCTTCGCACGTCTCTACCAAGTCTGAAGCTCAGAAGCAAGCTTATCACTAAGCCAATGCAACTGCTTTCTGTGGCTACTGAGGAGGAGGAAGAAGAAGAAAAGATGGAGCAGAACGGACAGGAGCGATCGCCACCTACTATGAAAAGTACGTGTACGTACGTACATAATAGTTCTTACTCTTATACTATAGTACACACCTTATCAGGATCACGAGATTATGGTATAGTAAGAAGGAAGCTACATAACATACGTACATACATAGGTTGTTCTTGCAGTTGCTTCTGAACTGCTGATGGAATCTTCTCAGCATCCAGAGCTGTTTAGTTTTCACAATCCCCATTCCGGCTTCCAACATTACGGTCTACTGTTTCGACCAAGCGGATGGAAACCTCACACCAAGTATCCCTGTCTCCTCTACGTGTACGGAGGGCCAGATGTGCAATTGGTCAAGAACACCTGGTCGTCGTAAGTCACTCTTCCACAGCTACGTATACAGTACATATTACCTTGTAATGTACATAGTGCTGTTCTCTTTTGCGTTGGCTTCAGCTGGACTGGCTTCCAGAAATATTCCAGCTTGGGCTATGTGGTCGTGATGCTAGACGGTAGGGGTTCGAGCAACAGAGGGCTGGCATTCGAAGGAGCTATACAAAAGAAAATGGTAGGTGCTACCAGAAGCATTAGCAGTGCGCAAGAAGATGCTTACATACGTAGGTACTCATTTTACTTGTGTATGTGTGTTGGTTCAGGGTAGCATAGAGTTGGTGGACCAAGTGGAGGGGTTGAAACTGATGGCGGAGCAGTGCGGAGATCTGATTGATCTGAGTCGAGTGGCCATCTACGGATGCTCATACGGCGGATATCTAGCGCTTCAGGCACTCATTCAGCGACCAGATTTCTTCAAGGTACGTATACAACTACTTGTGTATCGTTTCGCGGTTTTGATTTGATCAATTCCTGATCAAAATACACTAAAACCGTTTTCCTATACGTTATTCATAGTAGTTGTTTCTGTCATCCGCGGTTGATCAGTGTCATAAGGTCTATGCTATCTGCACGGTCCGTGTGTTGGCAGGTGGCAATCGCTGGCAGTCCGGTGACGTCATGGAGTCTGTATGACACTGGCTACACTGAGCGCTACATGGGCATGCTACAGGAAGATCAAGAAGCTTATACTCGTGGTTCCGTTCTCGCCAGAGTATCTGATTTCCCCAACGAGTAAGTACCTATACTACAGTACATACATGAGCACGGTATGTTCACACAACACAAGTGTGCGGTAGTAACTAACTACCAGTAAGTATGCCAGATGCTAGCGTGTTGGCTGCTGTAGCCCACGTTCCAATGCATTCTGTCCTTTCTTTTTGTTCTTGGGGTGGGCGATGTCGGCAGATCAAAAACTAAGCCACTTGCGCGTACTGTTTACCTGCGAACTGAAGTGCGTAGGTATATGGAGTGGACACGCAATTGGCAATTGGTGCGATAGCAATCGTGGGACCGTCAAAAATGAAGGGATTACAGTCAGTCAGATAGCGGGCTCTTTGTCTTTACATCTTATAAAAAGGAGCGTATCCGTCCCGCCCGACCATAGTGCTGGCTGAATACTTGGCTTTGAGGTGTCTTTTCGGCGTTACTGCATGAGTGAGCAAAGGGCGAAGTGTAATGGGACAGAAGTTAGATGGGAAGTGGATAGGGAGGGAGGGAGACAGAGGCCTCTTTTTTCTCAAGTAAGTAGTTGGACCCCCTGGTAGTGGCCGGGAGGTGTGGAGATGTTTTCTCTCTCTGCTCTGCCTCCCGGTTCTAATTAGGCGCTGTGGGGCTAATGCCCGAGCCCTCCCTCTCCCTCTTCTGTCCCTGTGTCGTCGATTCAGCAGCGGGGGAATTGGGTCACCTTTGACGCGCCGACACTCTCTGTTGTGAAAGAGAAGAGCGCTGAGCTCTTGGCGGGAGGTCGAGCGAGAGGCGAGGGCGAGGGGGAGCGATCTTCGGCTACTGTGCAAACAAGCGTCCTCTATGCTATTTGGAGTGTGTAGGAGGAGGTGGAGGACTGCCCCTCCCATTCCTTTCTTCTGCTCTTTTCCCCTCCCTTTTCACAGCCCTCGCCTTCCATTTGGCTGCTTGCTTGCTACTGCAAATGTGTGCATACCGTGCGTGCTATGTACGTACATACAATGTACTATGTGAGGGTGAGGAGAGAGAAAGAGAGGGGAGTGTCTTTTGTGTACTGCTTTGTTGCAGGCCAGGCCGCCTCATTATTCTCCACGGGCTCCTGGATGAGAATGTGCACATTGAGCACACCATCAGACTTATAAACGCTCTGATCAAAGCCGGCAAACCTTACCAGCTACAAGTACAGTTATGCCTGCGACAGTACGTACAATACGCCACGTACAAGCTGCATGCGCATGCACCCCAGTATCGTGCTGTGCTGCTTGGTATGTACTGGTGCTTGCAGAAGCTGTCATACGTACCGTTGCAGATGCGAGAGAAGAAGCAAACAAAAACTGTATAATATCAGCCGTGCCTGCCCGTCGATACAGTATGCATGCGTCGTCGTCGTCGTCGTCGCCAAGGAACAAGAGGCGCGCGCATCAGTAGTGTGGAAGGAGAAGAGCGTGCAGCCAAGTAGAAGGGAATTGTTTTGCGGCGCAGAGCAAAACAGGGCAGGGCGGCGAGAAGAGAGAAAGAGACTGCAGAAAGATATATACTTCATACATCAGCGGGAGGGGGAGCGCATTGGTTGCAGTGGACGGACGCCTGGCAGGCTCGCGCAAAAGGGTTGGCGTTGATATGCCGCCGCGCATACATACATAGATCATCGCATCAACTGCGCATGCCATGCCAGTTCTCTCGTCTCTTTGGCGGCGACTGACTGAATACGGTAGTTGTCTGCCGGCGCGTATGGCTGCGTGTAATCGAGTGCAATCGAGCGAATCGCTCTGCATCTGTAACGGTACGTACAGTTGTTTGCACGTAGTAGATCGGTATGTTGCGTGTTGCTGCAGGTGTTTCCGAAGGAGAGACACGGCTGTCGAGGGGTGGAGGCCAACGAACACATGGACGTCACTATCCTAAACCACTTGCAGCATCACCTCAACTGACAGCAACTAAACTACGCACCCCACTACCATATATTGCAGTATCCAACAGAGCAAGGGAGAAGCAAACGCGCTGGCTGCTTATACCGGTGGAACTGATAAGAAGCTAGCTGAGCTAGAAGCATACACATTCTGAATGATACTTACGCGGAGGCTTGTTTTTGCAGCGTATCTATTTACAGTAGGCAAATGTATTGTACGTATGGAAAAGCAGCGGGATGGAAAGTCGGTGCGTGTGTAAGATGATGGTGGTGCGTTCTCTAATCCCGCGAGCAAACTGACTAATAAGTTGTTATCTGGAGCGCGGGGAGCGGGGCGGTGAGAAGAAAGGGGGGAGTGTTGGATGGGGCGGCGGGCGGGGGAACAAAGTCGGTGATAGAGAGGAGAGAGGAGCTGCTGCTGCTGCTGGTTGGTCGGTCGGGTGGCTGGGCTGGGCTCGCGAGCGCAAGGCAGGCAGGCAGGCTGGGGTTGGTTTCGCTCGCTCCGGCTCTGGTGGGTAATTACAAGGCTGATCTATGGGGGTCTGGCTGGGGTGGAGGAGTTGGGAGGAGATCGGCAATAAATTCACTGGGCCGTAAATTCGTGGCGGCGGTTCTTTCATGTGCTGTACCTGAGAAATCGCCTTGACAGCGCAGTGAAATGCGTAGGAAGGGATAACTGGCAGTTAGTCAGGGCGCGGAGAAGGATCTGTCTTCTCGTCTGAGATTCGTCTTCCCCGTTTTCTTCCCCGCCCCGTAGCTACGATCAAATGGGCCGTATAAATAATCGCGTCGGCCTGTTTCATCTGTCAGAGTGTGGGACGTTGATTGAGTGCGGATACGCAGCCGGGCCACTTTCCACTCTGCCCCGCCCCCTTCTCCGCACCGGCGATTATCTCTCCCCCCTCCAGCCGCAGTG
Organism: Epsilonema sp. ZAB3_2; assembly: GCA_030247985.1. Classification (NCBI taxonomy): domain Eukaryota; kingdom Metazoa; phylum Nematoda; class Chromadorea; order Desmodorida; family Epsilonematidae; genus Epsilonema; species Epsilonema sp. ZAB3_2. The sequence goes on from JASAMW010000898.1 coordinate 26,487, forward strand.
TCAACACCGGGATCAAGCTAAGTGCAGGGGCGGCCATCATAAAAGACAGACGAACATTCGCCATTGGCGCGGCCGACATCAAACACCCGCCGCACAAAGCCTGATCCGCGAAAGCTAATATTTGGTCGGTCAGACTCGCTCTCTATCTCGCTCGCACTCACTCCATCTCCCCACCCTTTCGCTCTTTCGCCACGCAAACATTTCTCTACTACACGTCGCTTCCACTGCAGTACATACCTATACGTACACTGCAGTGCTTACTCTGCTTCGGCTACCGACCACCATAAACAAGTTGTTGTTTTCGCTCGCCGTTGTCCACCAGGCGATTCTGCAACTTTCTATGCAAGGACAGAAGGCTGTGCAAAGTGTGAACAGGACTGGAGCAGCATCTTCAGAATGCAGATTACAAACGACGTAAGTGAGCGTTTATTAATGTTGCTGTCGTTTTTTGTCGCCGGCTTCTGTACACTTTTCCGGTGACATTTTCGCCGTTCTGAGCTCATCAGAACCCTGTATGGTCGGCGTTTTGGCGTGGCAACCGGCCGTACTTTTGCAAAACAAACTTATAGGAGAGGCGCTCAGAAAAACATCTATCGTGTCGGTTTTTCCGAGGAGAAGGCGCAGCGGCAACGGCGGCAGTTTTCTGGCTGTTCTGGTTTTGTCTTTGCGCCGACGTTATGCGTGTCATTTTTCAAATCTCCCAAACGACGACATACAGTAATCTCAGTAGTCACCTGTCAGTCCCGCTGCTGACATACGTGCCACGATTCCTTGTCTCGTCTTCCCTTCCCTTCCAACCCCCTCCCCGAGTCTTTTCTTCGCCTGACGAGTGATGCAAAACTGCAGCCGTGATTTGCAGGCATTGATAAAATCCTCCCCGGCTGCTGCAACCTCAAGAAACTCGAAGAAGCCGCCTGCCGCAACATTGTTCCGGCCTTGGTCAGATGAGAAGGCCGGCCGCCTGTCGGCCGTCGCGGACACCGACACCACATCTCCGCCTTGTCATTCCAAGTCGTCGCAGCTCTCCAGCAGCAACGAACCCACCGCATCATCCGCCTCCATGCTCTCTCAGTCCATTTCCAGCACGGTGCCATCATTCCTGGACTCTGCTCTGCCACACTCACTGAAGCCGGGATTCTTCCAGGCCGGCGCCCGCGCCTCATTCATTCCGCTCGGTATCGGCCGGCCGCCTTTCCCTTCTGGCGCGGCTGAACTGCAGCAGGCGCTGTTCGGCATGGTGGAGACGGCGTCGCTTCCCGGCTCCCTCAGCTGCAACACTTCTGTCAGCTCTGTCCAGCTGAGTCCCACCGGTCTGCAGAAGAGTCCGCCAGTGATGGCGCCGCCTTCAACTCGATTGGCGCCGGGTGAGCTGTGCTGGCCGCCTCCGCACCACAAGGCCGCCGCCTCGTCGCCGTTGGAAGGCGATCTGGCGCCGTGGTGGCAGCACTTGCACAGCGTGAGCAGGGCGGCAGCCGCTGCTCATTTCAACGCCGCGTCGGCTTCCGCCGCCGGACTGCCGGTGATGACGTCATCCGCAGTGCCCGCCACCCTGCCGCTGCACACCAACCTGCCCCCGCCCTTCCTCCTGTCTCCCGGCAGCGGACTGTCTCCTTCTCCGCCGATGGGCGCCCGCAAATGCCGTCGCTGCCAGTGCCCCAACTGTCTGAATCCGAACACGGAGACGGAGCCGGGCAAGAAGCGACTACACGTGTGCCATATGGCCGGCTGCGGCAAGTCCTACGGAAAGACTTCGCATCTGAAGGCGCACTTGCGCTGGCACGCCGGCGAGAAACCGTTCGTCTGCCAGTGGCTCTTCTGCGGCAAACGCTTCACGCGCTCCGACGAACTGCAGCGACATCTGCGAACGCACACCGGGGACAAGCGCTTCGTGTGCGCCCAGTGCGGCAAGCGCTTCATGCGTTCCGACCATCTGACCAAGCACGCTCGCACTCACGAGCAGTATCCGGCCAGCCAACTCGGTTCTTCTACGGGACCACGTAGTGAGATTCGCATTCCTTGCGAGATTTGAGCATCCAGTATTTGATATTGAAATCGGCTTTCCCGATTACAGTACATCCCACAGCGCCATGACTCTCATTTTGCTCCACAGCAACTCAAAATCTATGACATGACGGCTTCCTACGTAATTATTGCCCTAGGTGCGCATTACCTTGATATTTTGCTCCGGACTCTGTATGTAGGGTAGAGTACTATTGCTGCGGTTTTGGTGGTGCTCAATTGAGCTCTCTAGTGTACTAGTTATGGATAGAGCGCGGCCGTGTAATTTGAGAAAATGTGCTACTAATTTTTTTGCTCGTTTCACGGTTTCATGCAAGATAGTATCGTTTTGCCACCACAGCGAGAAGGGTTCGCTGGCTTTTTTACGTACGCAGTACATACTTACATAGCTGTAGCATGTCGTAGCCGTACATAGCAACTGGAGATTTTTCGACGGTGTATACGGATTTCGTATTTATTAGGAGTACTGTAGTTTTTGTCTCATTGTTGGTTGTTAGAGTTGTATCGCGGTACGTGGTGGATCCTGCTGCGCTTTTGTGCGTGTAATTCCGGTGTCACATATCATTGTTTGCCCGAGAAGCTTTTTGCGATGATCGTCTTGGTTTTGCGTATATGCGTCTCAAAGAAAGAAGTGTTTGGCGATATCCAGTGGTGCGCACTGTACATACATACTTACACTACGCTACTACTTAGCGGTCGATAGGATGGCGATAGAGAATCTCTGTGCGGTGTGGTGGTACATGTATGTAGGTGGGTGAGTGTTGAGCAGTTGGTGGGTGAGATGGGCAGGATCGGTGTTGGAGGAGTCTAAAAACTGTTTGAGTCGATTAGTGTCAGGATGCTGAGTCCTTGCGTGAGCAATCCACCCGGACAGATCGGGGGGAATCGATTGCCAGTGTGCCGGCTCAACAAGTCACTCAGATTCACCGCTCAAATGTTCGCCGCATTCATTCCGGTTGACGCCCGACAAAAGGATTAAACTCCTCCTTCCAGTCTCTTCTCCGGTATCTGGGGACGCATCGCTCCTGCCCGCTACCGTAAGACGCCGCCGCCTCCACTCCACCTTCTATCAGTCAGAATGTATTTGATTTGATTTTTACGAGTATACGACTGGACATCCACCGCTGGGGACATCGCATTTCATGTATCATGCACTCCAGCTTTTTTATTCCGCCCGGCGCAACTACTTTTATTACTACTGTTCCCCTCTTTTAGCTCGACAGCCTTCTCGTCTCACAGATAAACCACCGCATAAGCTGCCGCAGACTTCAGACGCGTAAAACAGCACTGTACACACAGCGAAGACCGTATCTAACGGTTCATGTACAAAGCGACATGTACCTCCCGTCATTGCATTGCAGCCTTTTGTAAATACCAATATTCACATCACTGTACGGCACACGCGATAAAAAACAAGAGAGACACTCCCAATGAACATCGAATGACACCAATGTAGTAATGTACACCGTTAAAGGGAGGACAAAAATACAGTATGTATGTACCGTGCAGTACAGTAATCCTACCGTAAACCTAGATTAGAAGTAGTATATGTATATAGACACGTACGTATGTACATGCATAGTAGGCGGAAAGAATGGTCCCCCTACTTGAGGACGGGCGTGGAAGCTTGAGATTGGCGCTGATTCTGTTGCAGTCTGAGGCAGGTGTTTCGTACGTACTCCTTGTACTGTTGACTGAGGCCGGACTGCCAGAAGAGAATGAGCGGCTGGTCGGCGGCCGTGCAGTGAAGGATGCGCATGAGTTTGTCCAGCTCTCCCGCCGCCTCCGCGGCTGGGTGTTGATGTTTGTATTGGTAGAAGAGCTTGGACTTATTCAGCCAGTACGTCTTCACCTGTTCCACGGCTCCCGCTAAGCACTGCTGCCGCTGCTCCCCACCCAACAGGATGGACTCGAGTCGGAGCACGAAGGCGGGTGGTGCGCCTCCTCCTCCTTTCGCAGAAGCTGAAGAGGCGGCGGCTTGGCTTTGAACCAGTCTCAAGCACCAGCTCTCCAGACCCGCGCCGACCCTCGCCTCACGCACCAGCAGCCCTGCAGCTTCTTCGGTTTCACTTTCTGAAGTTGAGCGACGACAAGTGCTGCTACTATCGCCAGCCGCCTCCTCCTCCTCGGCAGGATTAGCAGATGTCGAGAGGAGGAGGAGAGTCAAGTTGCCGCACTCCTCGCTAGCCAGCGACGCAGAAGCAGAAGCAGAAGAGTCTAGGCCGAGCAGATTACTACGGTAGGCCGGCAAATACTCAGAGCTGAAGTAGACGGGACGGGCGCAGCCTACCGGAATCGCGCACTGCAACGCGTCCAACATACGACGCAATTTGGCCGGATCTTCTCCGCGCACCACCACCTGATCGCCTATCACTAGTGAATGAAGAAGCGTACGAAAGTCAGTGGAGCCTAAGTTGCGCGCCAGTGCTCGCAGATCTTCGTACGGTTGCCAGGACGGTTCGAAGAGCAGACGAGCCATTCGCTCTTCTTCCTCCTCCTCCTCCTCCTGTTCCTCAGCTTCCGCCAGCGGCAGAGTGCCGCGCTCTGCACGCTGCTCTAACCGCACCAGCGTATCCTGACTAGGACAACCTTCCACCACCAATTCCACGTGACGAAGAGTCTGCGCCTTCAGTATCCAGACGAAGTACCTGCAAGTACACAAACACTCTCCCAACAGTGTACTTCGTACGTAATAACAGTGTACATCGTACATTGCACCGCATGCTACTTATATCCATACACACAGACACATATGTATGTACAGGAGTAGGCATACATAATATACAGGTAGGGTATGCATGCATACATACGTGCGGCACGTGGTGTACGTACTGTACCTTTGCATACATATACATAACATACATACATTACGGCTCAAGTAGGCAGGCAGTAAAAAGTGTTTTGTTTACCTATGTAGGAAAAGGAATATGCGCGGATCTCCGGTGAGTTCGGGCAGGCTTCTGCTCTCCCCGGAGCCGGCGCGCAGGCGCAGGAACCCGGTGGGCAGGAACCCGGCCCTTCCGGCTGTGGCCAATCTCAGCGTGCCATCTTTCTCTTCCCGCTGCTCCGCTTCGAACACGCTCTGCGCCTTGCGCTTCAGATGAGCCACTAGCGACTCCAGACAGCGCAGAAGGAAGTCGTAGGAGTGCAGCAGCAGTAGACGATCCAGACTCACGATCACCACGGAGTACAAGTGCTGGAAACCGCGCGCTTTCGCATCGCGCAGCGTGAAACGGTGAGACAGCGTGTAACCGTGCTGCTCGTCGTCCCCGAAGAACACCGCACCTTCGTCTCCGGCCGATGCAACCTGTCGCACATACACGCATCCACGTACAAGCACCGTACCGTAGCTGTACAGAATACCACAACTGTATGTATGTTGTATGTGTATGTATGTATGTATGTATGTATGTATGTATGTATGTATGTATGTATGTATGTATGTATGTATGTATGTATGTATGTACATATGTACATAGGTACAGTACACATACAGACACAGAGCACGTTACGTATGCATACACTGAGTGTATGGGGCAGCACGTACATAGATGTGAGCCCTACGTCTTGCTAGGCAAAGGACAAGCGACAATGCCCCGCATTTCGAGGCTAACTATTAGTATGTTCTACAATACAAAACAGCCAGTTTGGTCATCCTACATACCTCACAGCTAAGACTTCTCAGACATGCTTTCCTCAGCAGACTGAAGATCTCCGGATGGTAGGGACAGCGACTGGAGACGAAACTGCTGCGAGCCTCGTGATCATTGGTCAGGAATCCGGGTACGGACGCGGAAATGGATTGACATGAGTTGCAGGGGCTCTTCTCCTTCTGCTCCGTTGCTGCTGCTGTTCGATTGCCGAAACTCGCCCTTCGTTCCGCTGGGCCAATCAAGAGATCGTAGCTGCCGTAAAACTGCTTCTTCACACCTCCTCCATGGCCTGATCCACTGCCACTTGGGGAGCTGACGCCTTCTTCCGACTCGCCGACGCCTGGCGTTTGCTCCTGCTGCTCATGAAACGGCTGACACGTAAACAGGATCCGAGGTCCGTGCACTTCGCAAAAGTGGCACAAAGCTATCACCGCGTTCATCCTGAACTTCTATGTATCGCCTACATAGTAAAGCCAGCAAAAAACACCCGCCTGAAAAAAAAAAGAAGCAAAGTGCATTCGCTCACAAGCATGACATTTAGCCAACGCAAAGCAATCGTAAACAACTGATACAGCAAGATACTGATTCAGACACGAACGCCGAAATGGCGCAACGTGTGAATGAATATTGCCAGCCTCGTACAACAGCCAACTCACGACCAGCAAATAATTTTTTCTTTCCATTCCAAACAGATGTAATACACACCATAAAATACACAGTATTTTTTCCACTCATCAGAACAAATAGAATGAGTAGCATGGTACAGCTAAGCCACACCACCAATAGGGATCGTTCACTGATGTAACGACGGCGGTATAACTTTGTAGCGTCCGTTCTCCATGTTGTCCGTCTCCAACAGGGTCAATAGCAGCTGCTGTGCCGTCTTCTTCTTCTGTATGGTCAGTTGTCTCCCTTCGTTCTTTCCGTAGGAGATGGATCGGAGATGTAAGCGTCCGGCGATTCGATGTATCTGCTTGCGCTGCTCGTTGCTGAAGGCGGAGGAGAAGACGAGGTCGTGCTGCTCCGGGCCCTTGGCGTAGTCCGACAGCAGCTTCTCCACTGCCGACCGGAAGCGCGGACCTTCGCCCAGATTCTGAGCGCTGCCCAGACCTTGCCGTTGAAACACCATCTGCACACTCACCGGCTCTTCCATGCCCTGAAAACAGCAATCACTACACTATTACTCTACCGCATAGCATGCACACAACCAATATTGCTAAAAGTGGTAGGCCAGTGTATACATTTATAGCATAGCATGCATTTATAGTATGTAGGCACGCGATGCAATGAAAATGAACCTGCTCGGCTTTTCCGATTCCTCCTCCAGTCCAGCCCATTTTCTCCATGAGTTTTCGTCCGATGTTGCCCTTGCTGAGCTTGTTGGCGTCGTTGGCCGCGCAAGAAATCTTGCTCATATCCACCGTAATCTCATCTTGGTCTTTGTCGATACGACTCTTCTCCTGAACAAGTTTGAACAGTAAAATTTACAGATAGCAATAGCCACTACATAATGTACATAACATACAACAAATCTATGTACAGGGTGTTTCATAATATACTCTCCGGATGTTTGTGCTTATATCTCCCCACCGGAGTGTCACATTCGAATGCGGTTTTTTGCGTTGAATAGCCAAGGCTTCAACGTTGATGCAGCCAAAATTTTAGCTTCCTCGGTTGCATTGTCATGGCACTGTAAGCGGTCAAAGTTGCGGCGCCTTTTTTGGCGCAAAACGGAGGCAGGGCACTGAGGCGGGGCAACGGATTTGCATTTTCGCTTTTTTCTCGCTCTTTCAAGTCTGTTCACCATTCCACGCTAACTTTTATGCACTTTTGAGCAGTCTTGTCGAAGATAGACATCAGTTTGATCACCATGGCATCAGCGTCCCAAGGAAAAGCTTGGATGACCGAATTTTGGCTGTAACACTGTTTGCTAAGTTCGAATCTGCAAGAGAAGTGGCATGGAGATGGAAAACTCTACCGAAACTTGTGCTCCAGATAAAAACTGGGGAGGGGAATACTGCGGAAGGAAAACTAAGGAGAGAACTGGGTTAGATAAACTGGGGAGAGAAAAACCGGAGCCGATCTCTACCTGGCCGCCTGCAAAAATGTGTGAAAATTGACGCTTTGCAAATCGAGCTGTTTGAGCCGCTTCCTGCTGGCCTAGAAAGCTGAAATTTTGGCTGCATCAACGTTTAAGCCTTGGCTATTCAACGCAAAAAACCGCATTCGAATGTGATACTCCGGTGGGGAGATGTAAGCACAAACATCCGGCGAGTATATTATGAAACACCCTGTAGATCTTTTCGACCGCAGTGGGAGGCTTTCTACACTTACGATAATTGTAAAACAGTGCCTCTGCAGTTTCTCTAAGGCTCTCAGGCATACTAATCCTGCATTCCATTTCAAGCCGACCGATGAGGCGCTAATGGCCTCGCAAAAGAAAGCGTCCTCGATGTACAATGAACTCCTACAGTACAAAGAAGCAACGCATCCAAACATTATCGCTATGCCAATAATGCATGTCACGTAATATGCGGACACATACAGTGGTGTTCAGAGCAGCAAGACACTAACTTGAACTCGGAGAGCGAAGGTTGGGTGCTTTCGATGCGTTGGCTCAATCCTGAGAAGTCGGCGGATTGAATGAAGACGTTTTTGGCGTTTCCTTCCACCAGCTTCTCCACCGCGTCGTCGCGTCTGATGATGATGAACCTGCTGACTAGGCCTTTGGTCACTGGGCACACGCCTTTCTCACAATCCTCGCAAATATTCACAGGCGGCACAGCAGCCACTCTTCCATCATCGCCTGCAGCACACAAACAGCAAAGAGCTTTATCCACACAAATTCAAATTGCCAGTGTACACAGCATTGACCATAATACAGAGAAATAGCAGTACTAGAACTGTACAAATGCGCTTCCAAAGTGCCCACCATGGATCGTGATTCCAGACGAGTCGAATGGGTTTGCAGACGTCTGTATTGTGATGGACCTACATGTACACAGTACGGCGCTTGCGTGGACACCTTCTAAAAAAGTGGCGCCAAATTATGGTCCACTTATTTAGTAGGTGCCTACGTTTTCGCCATACTTTGTACAGAGTCGTGGACCGCTGTCTAGGTCCAATAATACAGACGTCTACAAACCCATTCGGCTCGTCTGGAATCACAATTCGGAGCATACACGTGCATAATGCCTGAGTTATCGGTCGCTGCAGTACCATGCTACACGTCACGTCTACAATCACTATACCCGGCAGCCCTACTTACTGTAAATGCAGCCACGCATGTTACGTACATATGTATGATACGAGCGTCGAGTGTCTAATCTAGTATGATAGTAGAATTCCCACCTGGAGCAGTGGCAGAAGAAGCTGGGGCGATTTTGCTGATGCAGATGTTTCCTTTGTCGTCCTTGTACAGAGCGATGCTGCTATGCTTCAGCAGTGTCTCCAGCGCCTGAGCGTACAGTTCTGCCTCGTTCTCTTCCTTCTTGGTCGGCGCAAGCGCTTTGCCTTTCAGCGTCAAAGACGCCACTTTCACTCCGGCCATCAACAGCATGTGCTCCTGACTCCAGCCCACCTTCTTCTCCTGTCGGATCTCCAACTCAACCTCTTCTTCCTCGCAGACCGAGTGCAAGGTTTCCAAGGCATCTGCTTCGGATCGGCGCAGTTTCTTACTCACCGCTTCCAGCTTACTCTTCAGTGGAGCAAACAGATCGTCGTCCGGCGATATCCACTCTTCTTCCTCCTCTTTCTGTGTGTACAGAGCCAAACGGAGCTTTCCTGCATTCCAGGAGCCCTCTCGCACCTCCACTCCACTGCGTCGTAGTCTCTCCAGTGATTCTGCGCATCCCTGACTCTGCGCCTCCTTCTTGGATGAGCAGAAGCGATGCAGAACGAGCACACCGTCCAAACTCAGATAGAATTCCAATGCTCCGCCAGAAGAGGAGGCGGAGGGCGGTTGGGGAAAGTCCAGGCTCCAACTGAGCTTCTCTCGATTGCTCACGTAGTTCATGAGCCCCATGGGGTCACGGGGTACTGGTTGCCCCCGTGGGGCTGTCAAGCGACGGGCCGCCGGGTCTTCAGCTGCTGACAGTGTGCCTCGAAAGGACAGAAGCGCCTTCTCCTTCTGCAACACGGTCGCGTTCTTGCCTGAGGGCGGCGAGATTGCTTCAGTTGTAGGAGCAGTGGGTCGTTTGAACGAAGGGCCGATTGCCGTAACTGTCGGGTTTGGTGGAGCTGCTGCTGCTGCTGGCCTTATCTTTTTAGGAGGCGCCTCTCTCTCTTCCTGACTGTTGCCTACAATATGTTTTCCCCTACTTGAATCGGCTGTTAGTACACCGAGCTTCTGCTTTCCTTTCTATAGCTTTTGTGGGATTAGTCTTGTGGCTAGGCTACCAGCTCCGTATGCTACGACGCAGGGGCACCCGCTTCTCTCACATACCGTATTTACTCTCATTTTTTAGCCTTTTTTTTTCCCCCTCCCCCCCCTTCTTCCAATTTTTCATCTAGCCCTCAGGGTATCTCCAATAACATAAGCGCCGATGCCCAAGGAGCGAATCATAGCCCCATGCTTACGTGCAGCACCATGCCCTCTCTGCTGTTGGGCCTGCGGGCCCTGGTCTATACCACATTACGGAGCTGGTTAATGCTTGTCTTACTTTTAAGCGAACAGGTTGGTTGGTAGATACGTACGATGGCGATACCCAATGAAGCGGAACTAGCCAAGTTTCGTCTGGAATGGGAGAGTGAGGATCAGTGGAAATTACGACGCTCATTCCTTACTCGACACTGGGGAAAATATGCGACAAATCGACTGGTTTGCTTGTCCCAAATCTTCATCAATGTCGAATTCCTTGGCTGCACGTAAGATGAGACAATCCCCGCAACGAGATATTTTGATACGCAGATTGCGCATTAGGTGCTAATGTTGTTGCAGCTACAATCAAAAGGTGATGGACGAAGTGATGTCATTAGCTGAAGGCCTGAATGTTGAGCGAAGGGAAGAGAGAAAACGAGTAATTGAGACCACCTTCCCTGAAGCCGCGCAAAAGCAGAAAAGCGCAGCTGAAGCAGGTGATGCGTAGTAGCAAGAATTGGTAGTAGTATGAAAACAACAAGCTATGGAAACAACGACAAGCCGTCATTGTTGTCAACAAGTAGCAGGCTTGTTGACGGTTTGTTGACGACGAATATATGGGAATTGTCACTTTGTTGTCACCTTGTTGCGGAAACGACAACGAAGTTGCAATTCCCGTATATTCGTTCTCAACAAACCGACAACAGGTCTGCAACTTGTTGGCAACAATGACGGAAAGATGCGGTACCGTATTTACCCATGCATAGCCCCATGCAAAAATTGAGAGGTCCTATATGGGGCTATGCATAGGGGGGGGGGGGGCTATGCATGGGACATTTTTTATGTTTTTGAGAGGTGCACAGAGGCATATTTTTTAGGTCAAAAGCACATGTTTTAGGGCATAATTGAGGTCAAAACAGGGTTATTCTAGTACAATACACCCCCAAGCAGGCGTATAGGCATCTTAGCTTGGTGTGGGAGTGGCTATGGGTAGCTTATGACCAGCTTATGTGGGTAGGTTCAGGTACTGTACAGTACATATGGGGCTATGCATAGGGCATTTTTTATGTTTTGCCAATATGGGGCTATGAATTGGGGGGGGGGGGGGGGCCAAGGCATGGGTAAATACGGTATGTGAGAATGCATGCATTGTGCATGTGATAGCCTAGCCACATGAACACTATTGTCGTAATCTGTTGTTGTTGATGCAGGGGATTATTGTAGGCAACAGTCAGGAAGAGAGAGAGGCGCCTCCTAAAAAGATAAGGCCAGCAGCAGCAGCAGCTCCACCAAACCCGACAGTTACGGCAATCGGCCCTTCGTTCAAACGACCCACTGCTCCTACAACTGAAGCAATCTCGCCGCCCTCAGGCAAGAACGCGACCGTGTTGCAGAAGGAGAAGGCGCTTCTGTCCTTTCGAGGCACACTGTCAGCAGCTGAAGACCCGGCGGCCCGTCGCTTGACAGCCCCACGGGGGCAACCAGTACCCCGTGACCCCATGGGGCTCATGAACTACGTGAGCAATCGAGAGAAGCTCAGTTGGAGCCTGGACTTTCCCCAACCGCCCTCCGCCTCCTCTTCTGGCGGAGCATTGGAATTCTATCTGAGTTTGGACGGTGTGCTCGTTCTGCATCGCTTCTGCTCATCCAAGAAGGAGGCGCAGAGTCAGGGATGCGCAGAATCACTGGAGAGACTACGACGCAGTGGAGTGGAGGTGCGAGAGGGCTCCTGGAATGCAGGAAAGCTCCGTTTGGCTCTGTACACACAGAAAGAGGAGGAAGAAGAGTGGATATCGCCGGACGACGATCTGTTTGCTCCACTGAAGAGTAAGCTGGAAGCGGTGAGTAAGAAACTGCGCCGATCCGAAGCAGATGCCTTGGAAACCTTGCACTCGGTCTGCGAGGAAGAAGAGGTTGAGTTGGAGATCCGACAGGAGAAGAAGGTGGGCTGGAGTCAGGAGCACATGCTGTTGATGGCCGGAGTGAAAGTGGCGTCTTTGACGCTGAAAGGCAAAGCGCTTGCGCCGACCAAGAAGGAAGAGAACGAGGCAGAACTGTACGCTCAGGCGCTGGAGACACTGCTGAAGCATAGCAGCATCGCTCTGTACAAGGACGACAAAGGAAACATCTGCATCAGCAAAATCGCCCCAGCTTCTTCTGCCACTGCTCCAGGTGGGAATTCTACTATCATACTAGATTAGACACTCGACGCTCGTATCATACATATGTACGTAACATGCGTGGCTGCATTTACAGTAAGTAGGGCTGCCGGGTATAGTGATTGTAGACGTGACGTGTAGCATGGTACTGCAGCGACCGATAACTCAGGCATTATGCACGTGTATGCTCCGAATTGTGATTCCAGACGAGCCGAATGGGTTTGTAGACGTCTGTATTATTGGACCTAGACAGCGGTCCACGACTCTGTACAAAGTATGGCGAAAACGTAGGCACCTACTAAATAAGTGGACCATAATTTGGCGCCACTTTTTTAGAAGGTGTCCACGCAAGCGCCGTACTGTGTACATGTAGGTCCATCACAATACAGACGTCTGCAAACCCATTCGACTCGTCTGGAATCACGATCCATGGTGGGCACTTTGGAAGCGCATTTGTACAGTTCTAGTACTGCTATTTCTCTGTATTATGGTCAATGCTGTGTACACTGGCAATTTGAATTTGTGTGGATAAAGCTCTTTGCTGTTTGTGTGCTGCAGGCGATGATGGAAGAGTGGCTGCTGTGCCGCCTGTGAATATTTGCGAGGATTGTGAGAAAGGCGTGTGCCCAGTGACCAAAGGCCTAGTCAGCAGGTTCATCATCATCAGACGCGACGACGCGGTGGAGAAGCTGGTGGAAGGAAACGCCAAAAACGTCTTCATTCAATCCGCCGACTTCTCAGGATTGAGCCAACGCATCGAAAGCACCCAACCTTCGCTCTCCGAGTTCAAGTTAGTGTCTTGCTGCTCTGAACACCACTGTATGTGTCCGCATATTACGTGACATGCATTATTGGCATAGCGATAATGTTTGGATGCGTTGCTTCTTTGTACTGTAGGAGTTCATTGTACATCGAGGACGCTTTCTTTTGCGAGGCCATTAGCGCCTCATCGGTCGGCTTGAAATGGAATGCAGGATTAGTATGCCTGAGAGCCTTAGAGAAACTGCAGAGGCACTGTTTTACAATTATCGTAAGTGTAGAAAGCCTCCCACTGCGGTCGAAAAGATCTACAGGGTGTTTC
>JASAMW010000899.1:0-35247 GCA_030247985.1 Epsilonema sp. ZAB3_2
AGTGGAGTTTGCTCCTTCTGCAGCTGGTAGGAGAGCAGCATCCTCTGGAAGTAGCGAATAGGATGCCCATGCAGAGGGGGCTGTGGTAGCAGCTGGTGGTGTTGGATGACTCCTTAGGTTCTGCATGGCCAGGTGTGTTGCTGATCATCTGACAGAGCCTCTGTCAGGTCCCATGCTGGTAAGACCAAGTCCAGCAGCTGGGCATGGGCTTTTCAGTCATGTCCTGCAACCAACTGGTCCAACCTGCTTGGTGGCAGCTAAGATCAGCAAGGCCTGTTGACAGCAAAGATGATCATCCTTTGACAACCAGACTTCATCCCAGGTCCTATAGCAGCTGGGTGGTGGTAGAGGTAAAGGGTCAGTCAAATCCAGTCTGGGTGAAGTTGCAGCTGTTCCTGGTCAAGACTGATGCAAGGATCCGTGTTCAACACCTCAATAGAACAGAGGGCTGAGCACAGTCCTCACTCAGATGCCAAAGAGCTCCAATGAGGTCTGCTGCAGAACCCGACAGATGCAAGCCCTGGGCCGGGTCCCTGGTCTCCTGAAGACTCCTGTGACAGTCCGGCCTCAGTGGACAGCTGGAAGGATAGCGGCTGTCTGGCAAGCTTCTGAAGTGGGACTCCTTGTCATCTTTCTGAACCAACCAGCAGCTCAGGTGATGGTGATCACTGGGGACCATGATGAAGATAGCGGCTGGGTTGGAGTCATCTGCTGTGGTAGTTCCCGCACTGAGGGTCAGGTATGCAGGGTGATGAAGAAGTGCAGAGCAGAAGTAGTGGTGGTAAAGTAGGGCATCGAACCACCAACTTCAACTGCCAGTTGAATCCACAGTCCTGGAGGGTTGCAGCTGATGGAAGCTGGACTGAATAGTGCACCCATGATCACGTGGGTCAGGAGTGACTCAGTGGCACAGGCACACTTTCAGTTTCCCTGGATAAGATAGCAGCTACAGGTATAGTAGAGAGTAGAGATCCTCAGTTCACTAGCAGCTTATCCATCAGCATAGCAGCATTCCTGTCTGGTCTTCCAGGTAGTAGCAGGTAGTGGGCCAGAATCCATCAGAAAAGGCCAGGTGGAGCTGGCAACAACTCCACAGCCTTCCCTGGGCATGGCAGGTAGTATGTAGGCACATTTGCACATAGGCCAAAAGTGAACCTCTTAAAAGAAGTACTAATACCAAATGCAAGCCCACACAGCTGGAGGTTGAGTTGTTCCAGGCAGGAGCAGAGCCAGTCATAGCCCATGCTGGTGCTGTTCCACCAATAGCGACTTGTCAGCTGGCTGAGGAAGGAAGGCAGATAGAAGGAAGGAGGTTCCTTTCCTGGAGATGGTAAGCCAACTGAGTCTGCCAGGCCCCACGCTCAGGCATCTTTTTTAGGGACACCTTACAGCATAGGCCTGAAGGTCAGCTAGAGATGGCAGAACATCCTGAAGCTCCTTGCTCTCCAGCAGTGGCAGGAAGAGAGACATAGCAGCTAGGTAGATGTTGGGGACTACTGGGGACAAGTAGCTGTTGAGTTTCCTGATGACTGACTAACAGGAGTTTCAGTCAGGTCTCCACTCTGTCTGGGATGGTAGAGTGGGGAGAAGAGAGTCAGGCAGGAAGAGCTGATTTGGGTTGGCTGAAGTGAGGGATGCAGTCACTGCAGTGCCTTCTGTCACCCACTGGATGACTAGGTATGCAGGCAGCCAAAGTCGTTTCCTGTCTGAATAGTGGCTCTTATTGACAGCTACAGCTTGTGCAGATGAAGGCTCAGCTGGATTGAAGGAAGTCCTGTGAACAGCCAAGGTGGTGCTATGCAGGAGGTAGTGGTGGTAGATCTGCACTTGAGCTCCTAGACCTCAGATCTCACTGTTGTGAGCCATGACCCACAACTAAGATCATAAGTCTGACAGGCACAGAGTGGGTGCTGGTTCCTGTAACCCACAGATGGCAGGACAGAGCACCAAGTTGTTGGCATGTTCACAGCTGCAGGAGCATGCAGCTGGCTTCTTCAATGTAGCGGCTCTGGAGTCTGCACAGCTAGCACAACCAGCTATTGAAGGCGGCTCTATGGAGGTAGCAGATAGTAGCAGGTAGAATCTTGAGCTCTCCTTCCTTAGGGGAAGTGCTACCAGCATCAGGTCAAGGCCCTAAAGCTGGAGTCCTTTCCCATACTGGAAGTACAGAAGAGTAGCAGCTGAGTGCAGGACTGGACTGCAGAGTACAAGCTAGTCCACTAGAGGGATACCCCAAAGAGGCACCATCCATGGATTACTTGTAGCAGCTGAAGAGTGAAGCAGCTGAGCTAAGAAGAAGTTCCTACAAGCAGGTATGATACTTATAATATGATAGATACATGTGCATTTTCTTTGCATGCATGTTATAATAGAATACACAAAATAGAACTAGTGAATAATAGTTAGCCGATAACAAAATAAAATTGTGGGGTAAAAATAAAAGAATAACTACAGCCACCTCCCCCTTACACACCCTGAAAAAGGAACTGCCCGCAGTTCCAGAGACAGGAAAAGAAAGATAAAACCAAAGGGGAGGGGTACAGTAATACAAAAAATGCTTCATACACATAAGTAAGTATAAACAACGGTTAACTGCACATAAAAATCAGTTCTTATTCCATGCTACAAAAATGCATGGAGTTCACTACAAATAAAAATGCAGGATATACAAAATACAAAGAATAGAAACAAACACAAAATACTGATACAAATAAAAATACAAAGCATAAATCAGACAATGTTGCTGACATAAATAACATACAAAACTCACAAAATACAAAATTAGTTGAATAGAATACAAAATGCAAAATACAAAATTACAAATACAAAATACACATTTCAAAATACAAAATTCATGACAAAGTACATAATATTACTGTAATAATTTAGCAAGGTTAGCGGCTAATAGTGGCTACAAGGGTAAGTAAGCTAGCAAAATTTACAATAATACTACAGCTTGCAGCTATTGCATTTTATGCATACTATTGCTGCAGCTAATAAATAATACACATAATAGGAATAAAAGGAAAAGCTACAAAATAAGAGAAACATTTGTAAATACACAAAAGAAAAACAATTTACCAGAAAAGCTACAAAAGGATTGTGCAGTAGCTGCTTCAGAATACAAAAAAGTTACACTAAACTAGCAAAACAAAGCAGCTAGTTAGCTACAGGTAAGGCAAATAAATATGGCAAGCAAGTGACCTACTACTAATTGCATGACTTGCTTACTTGCCAACTAAATAAAGCAATAGAAAAAATACAAAAGAGTTACAGTTACTTTGAGCCAACTTGAAAACAAAACAAGAAACTTGCTAGCATCAAATAAGGACAAATATGTGGCAAGCAAGTGACCTAATACTATGTTGACCAACTTGCTTATTTGCCAGATAAACCATTCAATAAAATACAAAAAGCACACAGATGTTAGCAGCTAGTAACATACAGAAATAGCGGCTAATAATTTCAAAACAACAGAAAGCTGCATACTGTTTGCAGTATCAGCTACCAAAATAAATAAAAGAAATATTGCTAAATAAAACATTTGCATTAGCGGCTAAGGTAACCCAAAAATAAAACAAGGATTACCCTCATACAGGAAACTAACACAATATGCACATACAGTACTGTAAGTAACAAAATTGGTACAAAACTAACAAAATAAGAGTTGCCCTGAGCTACAAAACTAAACCAGCTAATAGCAGCTAAAATAGCAGCTATAGCCTGGTTACAAAATTTCCAGGCAACTCAACACACTACTACAAATTTTTAGCAGCTCAGGTGGCCAAGAAAAGCTCAAAATTTGCAGCTTACAATACATGTCAGCCATGAGCTGAATAAGCACAAACTCACAATGATTGCAGCTAAGATACAAAAGTAGTGTAAACACATGTACTATAGGTGGCTCAGCTTACAACAAAAACTACTAGCAAATAATACTACACTAGCAGATACAGAAAACAATTTGCTAGCAGCTAAAGTACTCAAATATTTGTACATACAACCACTGGTGCATTGGTTGAAACAGGCTGATACATAATGCTTTAGCTGCTAAGCAAATGCACAGTACACTAATGCTTAACTAGCTAAATAAATACACTAGCTAACCTAAGTACAATACATACCACACATTAGCTGCTGACTCAGGGAGAACTCCCATTCCTTGCAGGTAGAGGAAGGGGAAGCAGTGCTGGTTCCAGTAATTGGCATGGAAGGCAACAGGAGATTGGTTGGCCTTCCATTCAGCTCCCAAGAATAAATAGCGGTGATCTCCTTCCTGGCTGGATGATGGTTGATCAGCTTCTCCTCTGATCCAGCTGACTAACATGGCTCAGAAGGGCCACGTTCCTGCTGAGTCAGCTTCCAAGATCCAGTCAGTTGCAGGTGATGAATCCATCAGGCCTGGTAGTGGTGCTGTTGAGGTAAAATGCCAGGTCATCCTGTCTCTAGGGCAGCAGAAATAGCGGCTAATGGAATAGCAGCTACAGGTCCCAGCTTGGATAGCAGTGGTCAGGATCGACGACCCAATCATGCAGCTCCCACAGCAAGGACTGGATGGACAGCAGCTCCTGACACCTGGAGACGCAGATGGCCAATCAGGTATCCAGATGAGAACAGGAAGGATGCAGCTCCATTGAGGAACCCAGAACAGGGTTCTGTCCTTGATCATCTGCCAAGAGGCTGGCAAGGTTCAGCAAGCTGCACCTCACCTGCATCAAAACAGATGACCAGCTGTGGAGAGGATGCCAGGTAGAGTTCTGGATCTGCACAGAAGTCTGGCATCTGGGACATCAGTTTTGGTGTTGGCTGCAGTCGCTCTTGAGGGAAGGTCCAGATGCAACCAGGGGATCCATGGAGAGCACGGACCCTGGAGCAGCTGCACAGAAGTGGTGACATCCCATGGACCTCTGGAACAAGGTCCCTCATCGGTTCTGGCTCCAAGATGTGGCATCTGGCCAAGTAGACACCCAGAATTGTCTTCTGTGTCAAGCCTAAGCCAGACACTAGACAACACACGGCATCAACTGGAGACACAGCTGATAGTGATGTGGCAGGTGAAAAGTGAGATGGCTGCCACTGGCTTGGTGATCCTCCAAGATGGTGTCCATCTGCAGCTGAAGTAGCGGCTTGAGAGGTGCTAAGGGTTGGGATGCAGCTTTGCAGCCTCAGCCTACACCCTTTGCACTGGATGATGAAATGGAGATGGACAACTGGTAGATGGATGGAGGGTCCTGGTGGCCAGTGATGGTGGGGGTCATCCACTCCTCAGGCAGCTTCCTGGTCAGCTTAGAACAGCTTTCTGCAAAAGCAGAGAGGTTCATACTGCTGAGTGCTGGCACAGTCATGGTGATGGATGGTAGTAGCGGCTGCAATTGATCAACAGCAGCTGGAGAAGAGCGGCTGAAGATGAGATGATAGTAGAACTGTGGCGAGGGTACTGAAGTGAATGAAATACAGCTTTGCAGCTGTAGCAACACTTTGTACTCATGCCAGATGCAGAGAAGCAGCGAAGGAAGATGGCAGCACCATCCTGAGGTTGGCTCCTGGAGTGCCAAGATGGCCAATGATCATGGGCCAGAGGCGAAGAAGTCCAACTGGATGACCATCACTAGCGGCTGGCACTGGTCCACGTGCAGATGCAGGTGCAGAGGCCAAACTGATCAGCCACTTCAGCCTCAGCAGTGACAGACGTCTCTGTCAACCCAAGTCCATCTGGAAGCCATTGCCATTGGAGAAGGTGAGTAGAGGTGAGTGAAAGGAAGAGTAGAAATTAGCGGCTGAGGAGGTCGCCTCAAAGCAGCTGAAGAACTCCTAGCTGGGGTCACACTGACTGGCTTCCCTGCTCCGGTTCCTGTTGACATCCTATGCCTATGTACTAGCAGCGGGGGGTTTCTATAGGGCCTCCTAGGGATGGGGGCCTTCTGCAGAAGCAGCTATCTCGCGCCGGGGCTTCCAAGTGTAAGATTCCCAACCCCGAACCCCTGCTGGGAACCTTACGGTTGTGGCAGCAAACAAAGTCCAGGGCTTGAGGGCAGTCCGACGAGTCGTATTCTGCGCAGACACTCAAGCGAAACTGGGACCACTTCAGGACTCTAGGGCCCAAAGGGATCGAATCCACACCTGGGGCCTGGCTCGGGTAGTACTCCAGTGCAGACCAAGCTCGTGTGAGATTGGGCTACTCCTAGGCATAGCAAGGACACCCCTCCCTATCAACCTGGCCTTAAGTACAGTTGGGAGACTCTCCTACCGCCCTCCGAAGTAGGTATGGCGTTAAGACGTGTGGCAGTAGCGGATGGGTAGTGTTGTGCAGTGATAGGCAGGTAAGAGTTTATCAGTAGATATGCAGGTAAAAAGAGGCATTAGCGAATGGATAATAAACAAAGAGCATGCAGGTAAAAGCAGTAGGTTAGCAGGTAAAGAAACGTAGGCTAATGGCTGGCAGAAGAGAAGGGCAGGGCTGAGTCCTCAGTAGCGGCTCAGCAAGACGGATGATCTGCTTCTTGGCCCAGTAGCAGCTGATGGATGGTAGCGACTTGGACTTGCCTAAGAAGGAGGACGCTTTCCATATCAGGGTAGGTATGTAATAGCGACTCCCCTTGGCACTGAGCCAGCAGGATAGCGGCTGAGCAGATCTGAAGGGCCAGCAGAGCGCAGATAGAGATGAGTAGGCGCTGGCAAAAGATGGGAGAAGACTGAGGAATCGGGCGCTGCGCTCGTCTTTTATATGGTACATATTTGAGCGTCTGGGCTGGCTGATTTCCTGCCGCGACTTTCTTTTGATCGGTGCATTCGTAGAGCGGCGCATTTGCATTGAAGAGCGGCTGTATTTGCATCGACTGCTCCTCGCGTTTCTTGACAACGCGGCGGTGTGGCAGGGGAAAACACTCTCAACCCATAGGAAGGACTCTCGACCCATGTCTTGAGCTGGATTCTTTACATGGCGTAACAGACATTGTCGAAGCAACAAATGGGCAGGGTAGCACAAAAATATTTGAGCAGGGCTTGCAATACGCGCATGGGCAGACTTAGGCTAAAGCTGAGGCTTAGGCTGAGGCCTATCCCTCTTCATCCAATACCTAAGCCTCAGCCTAAGCCGAAGTCCACCCATGCCCCTGTGCATAATAGATAAAACCGTTCACCACCCAGCTCCCAGTACCCAGCGCCCAGTAACTTCAAATTCCTTGAATTACATCCCTATTTCCATGCGAATTCATGCTATTTTGTTTGAACGCCTATGACATTGAAAGTTTTTCTTTTTCTTAGTCACAGACTACATTACTGCAAGTGTTGGATCAACTGTCCCCATGCTACCCCACAATATTGATAGGGTATTCATTGATCATGGTTCTTCACACTCGCAACCAGTGTGTCATTTAGGCGGAGCTAATTTTTAGTAAGTCAACGTATTAGTTAGTGCCGAAGAGAGAGAGGAAAGGAATGAAGGGAGAATGACGATATAAAAACGGTTGAGTATTAGTTATTACCCTCTCTTCTCTTACGTCGATCTCTTCTATTCAAAAGTTCGCAGCACGACAACTTACGCTGTGTCGTCGCCTGCGTTGTTTTCGCCTGCGTGGCTGCGTCTGCGT
Organism: Epsilonema sp. ZAB3_2; assembly: GCA_030247985.1. NCBI lineage: Eukaryota > Metazoa > Nematoda > Chromadorea > Desmodorida > Epsilonematidae > Epsilonema > Epsilonema sp. ZAB3_2. Next base: position 7,590 of record JASAMW010000899.1, read on the forward strand.
CGCCGTGTTTTCGTTATAGCCCCATGAACTTCTATATACGAGGAATGTGAATGAAACAACAAAACTCGGATCGGATCAGATCGGAAAATCGAAACGGATCGGAAAAATGGCAAATCCAACTGAATCAACACAAGAAATGGAGGAACAACCAGAGAGGAAAGGATACGCCAAAATCAAGGCTGAATTCCTATTTCAAAACTTTTCAAATTCCTGTGCGAAAGTAGCAGACTCTACCACCAACGAAATTTCTTCAACTCCAGAAAACCCGGATTCTGCTCCTCAAAAGCCAAGAAATGTTCACGGCCAAACTGCCAAGAGAAATCGGAATAAAAATCGCCAAAATCCGAACGATTTTGCTCAACTTTGCCCCTCGCTAGCCTTCGGCCAAGATGGCGATCTGTCGTCTTCCTCGTCAGAGAGTAAAAAATCTGGCGAAATATGCAAATTTGGGCCCAAAAAATGTCGATATTCGCACGATCTGCAAGAATTTTGGCGAAGCAGACCGGGTGACATCGACGTCTGCGGTGTGCAGTGTCCTTTTTTTGCCACCAGAGGTCGCTGCCCTTTCGGAGCCAATTGTCGCTTTGCGCTGGAACACACGGATTTGAATACTCTGCGCTCATTGGTCGCCGAAGAGAAATGGGCGGACTTTTGCAAACTTTCGTTGCCCACAGGTGTCGCTAGTGTCGACGCGCGCTTCATTGAAGGCAATGTAGTCTCAGCGGAATTGCAGAAGTATTTGCGTCAAGGCAAATACGATTTCAAGCGGTGCGAAGAATATTTGAAGGGAGTGAAGAATCACCAAAAGGTTCGTATCCACGACTTGTGCTAGGAGTGCTATGCCGCGTTCACCAGACGTCCTTAAATCCGTACGTCCGTAAAGCGCATCTAGGAGTACATGGCACACGACACCGCAAACAACCGTGTACTCCTAGATACATTTTAACGGACGTTACGGATTTATGGACATCTGGTGAACGCGGCATTAGTTTGTCCCGATCCCCGAAGCATCAAGGTCACGAGTTAACCCAAAGATGACGGATTGTTTTGTTTGTGTTATTATGGGAGCAATCTTGAGTGAACTCGTGAACATTCGTACGCTTTTGGGCATATGTCCATTGCAACGTACGCTTTTGGTTTGTGTCCATGGCTTGACAAACGCAAAAGCTTGGACAACCACGGATGCCCTGAGCGTACGTGGGGTGCTTTCTTTCAATATGTGAATGAGCCATAATTAAACCGATCTTATCTGAACGTACTACCATTTTCATGCCTTCTTCTTCCAATCGTGGCAATAAAGTTTCAATGTGCTTTTATTGCTAAACTTTTCAGGAATCTAGTGCTATTTCTGGGCCAACCGAGATTCTCGATGTTTCACCTTCTGTGGATAAAGATGGCGCAAAAATAGGTGCATGTCCTGACAATGATGTGATACGAATGCGCAAGGAAGAAGTGAAGAAAATTGATTGGAAGGGAAAAATATATTTGGCACCTCTCACTACGGTATGCATGCATTCGAATAGTCGGGGTAAATCCGGCCACCTAGTACTGAAGAACGTTCTTTCTAAATGGGAGGTCGGGTTTTCCCCATGGTACCCTAGATGGATTCAAGCCGGGGGATAATTCGGGCCACCCACTATTTTGGGCCAGGGGAAAATCCGGCCACCCCTTACTTAGGGTATCTTCGTTTAGACAGATATAGCGGGTGGCAGGATTTTCCCCTGGTCCGAATTAACCAGCACTATCCTACTGTTATAGTCTGTCCAGTAGAAGTTGGCAGTTGGACTTGCACGCCGTCCCGCTACTGTCTTTTCAGCTGCGGACAGAAAAAGTTAGTTCGTGAAAAGTTAGCACTAGTTCGTGAAAAAGTTACATCTGAAAAAGTTAGTTCGTGAAAAGTTAGCACTAATTCGTGAAAAAGGTTATAGCGATCGCAAAACGAGAAACGCAAAACTCAAAAGTGGAACTGCCAACTCCTACTGGACAGACTATAGTCATGAAGAATGTTATTTTCTTCCATATTGGCACAGTCTTCTGACTTTAGTAGAGTATTCTATATTTTGCTTTGATTTCATTGAATTTTGAAACCTCATCTTTCCAGGTTGGCAACCTGCCATTTCGTCGCGTTTGCGTGTCGTACGGTGCTGAGGTTACGTGTGGAGAGATGGCATTGGCTACCTCGCTGCTCAATGGTACGCAATCTGAATGGTCATTGGTCAGAAGGCACGAGAGCGAAAAAGTAAGGGACCCTTTTCATTCAGACGTGCATATCCGCTACTTGCGATATGCGGTAACGCGATTGGGTTGATCGATAGCGACCCCGTGGTATTTAGTGAAAATTTGGATCGGTGTTTGCGGGGTGGTCGACCTTGTTCAATCATCTGGGAGCGGAAAAGGAGCGAGTGAAAAGAAGAACTGACAACAAATGACGTCGACGACCCCGCAGGCACCGATCCAAACTTTCACTAAATGCCGCAGGGTCGCTATCGACCAACCCAATCGCGTTACCGCATATCGTATATAAGCACTATGTACTGGTTCGAGAGCTGACCCCTCTGATATAACCTTGATTTTCAGTGCAACTTTTGATCGGTAAGGGGGAAGGAAAGTTACCATTCACTACCGGTAGGCGATGTTTGAGGCGTTGTTTTCGACAGGGGTCCGTTCAACCGCCTACCCAGGGCTATAGATAGGTATGCGCAAGGGGCGCTTTTGCGCCCCAAGAATTTTTTTGCGCCCCAAATTTGAGCGGCTAGGGGCGCAAAATTTTCACCTGACTTTTTGCAACTGGTTGCATGGGCGCATGCAAAATGGGCTCGATTTCCGCTAGAACCGCCATAATCGGCCTCTTCCATGTCTTTCTGAGCCTACTACAGGGTCAGGAAGGATATGGTGTACTGATTACATGCATAGGTATGTATGCATGGCTTTGTACATAGTGTACGTACATATGTCGGGCTTCTTGCATACGTACTGTACATTGAGTCATTGAGTGCGCTAAAAGCCGAATTTGAATAGTTTTGTTTGATGCTTGGAAAATGAGCGATTCTACTCTCAATATTGAAAAAAAATTTCCCAGGGGGCGCTGCCCCCTGGACCCCCGCTGGGGGCTCTGCCCCCCAGACCCCCGTAGCCTCCGGCGGCTGGGGCTCCGCCCCAGACCCCGGTGGCTCGCTACGCTCGCCAAAATTTTTGCGCCCCGGATTTTCATAGGCTATCTATAGCCCTGCTACCGGTAGCGGAAGGCAACTTTCCTTCTTTCCCTTTGCCTTACCGATCAAAAGTTGCACTGAAAGTCAAGGTTAAGGTCTCACACTATAGATCTCTGAGCCGTGGACTCCTGTACTACTACTGAAGTATCTGGTGATATCTAATTCCAGCTGTTTTCACTTCCTGACACCATACGATCATCCGTCTGCTTGTTTTCCGTTTGCTGTTTCCGCTCCAGTCGCGCTCTCTGCGCTCGTCTTCGTACTATGCAGGGACAACTGTCTATGCATGGACTTCTTGATAAATTAGGTCCAGGCTCTCCTGAGCCAACGAAAGCGAGTTGAGAGGAGATCAAGATATCGATCGAAAGCTTGTTACACGATCTCTTTGACGCGCCATAGAGCGCCTCTTGAAACGGCCTCTCCGTGGCGCTATTCCTGATTGAAACGATAACTTTTTCAAACACGTTTTTCTTGGATAACTTTGCGTAGAGGCAACGTAGAGAGGCGCCGCAGGTACCGATCGATTCCTCTCGTCAAGACGCGTTGAATGGTGTGCCGCATGTTGAAAAATACCCAGTGGTTCCTTCGGAACACCCAAATCGCATGGTTTTTATGGTGTTCTTCGGCGTATCGTACTGCGCCGAATACAAGAGCTTTGGCGCTGCCGTTTGGTGTACGTGTAGAGGAAGGGTTGTTCTATATTTACATGATAAGTGATCACTTTTATCTTGCGTACAACAGCTACGACGAAGCCTCAAAGTTGGCTCCGAAACTATAGCGTGAGACCTTAAAGGGGTTCGCCGTGGCGAAATCCAGCAGGTAAGGCTGCTATGCTGGGGTGATAGAGCAAGTTCTAAGCTTTCATTTGATGTATATATTGTATGTTCGAAAATCGCTGGTTGCGCTGTTACAAGCTGTTGAAGTTTCTATTTAGTACAGGTCCAGTTCAGGGGCCAATTTTCGAGGTTTTTGGCTTGTATCTCTGGCGGGACGGCTGGTAGCCATGAGATCTGCATATGAACAGGCGTGGTTTGCGCCGACCTATCTCATGGTACCTTGCTTTTCAAATTCTCTCCACAATTGATGAAGTTATAAGCAAACTGCTTCGAATTTTAGTGCTGTCCACAACGGAGTGGACACCACTAAAATTCGAAGCATTTTGCTTATAACTTCATCAATTCTCGCTAAAAATAGAAAAGCAAGGTACCATGAGATAGGTCGGCGGAAACCACGCCTGTTCATGTGCAGATCTCATGGCTACCAGCCGTCCCGCCAGAGATACAAGCCAAAAACCTCGAAAATTGGCCCCTGAACTGGACCTGTACTAAATAGAAACTTCAACAGCTTGTAACAGAGCAACCAGCGATTTTCGAATATACAATATATACATCAAATGAAAGCTTAGAACTTGCTCTATCACCCCAGCATAGCAGCCTTACCTGCTGGATTTCGCCACGGCGAACCCCTTTAACACCTACCCCGAGGAAGCCGTCATTGTTGTCAACAACTTTTACTTTTGTTGTCGGATTGTTGTCGGATTGTTGTCGGATTTTGTATGGTTGTTGTCGGATCCGACAACAACAGTACAAAATCCGACAACAATCCGACAACAAACATTTTGTACTGTTGTTGTCGGATCCGACAACAACCATACAAAATCCGACAACAATCCGACAACAAAAGTAAAAGTTGTTGACAACAATGACGGCTTCCTCGGGGTAGGTGTTAAGTGATGGGGGAAGTTTGGTAGTAGTACTAAACCTGTGGATGCATGCAATAGTTGCTGAACAAATTTTCTGTTTTATAGCTTTTTGGTGTGCAGTTATGCGGTGCCCATCCAGATACTATGATGAAGGCTGCGGCTGTAATAGCAGAGAAAACTGAGGTAGGCCTACCTATGTAGTGTGAAGTGCCCCGTTCGGTATGGCGATAGCCGGGCCCCGAAAAGGGGGTAGAGAAATAGGACCGAACGGGAATCGAACCCGCTACCCTCGGTCACAGCTGTGGACTAGGAACACCACCCGCAAGGTGCCGGTCCGGGGACAGATTGGCTAAACTCGCCTACTTCCGTACATTACAGGCCTCGGACGCTATTGCCATTTGTACGCTCGCAGCACGTAACAGTACCATTGGAAACTAAAGTTTTATGTGCGGCGTTCCGTGTTGGTCGAGCTTCGAAAAGGGAAAGAGAGAAAATTAGTTGGACCGAACAGGAATCGAAGCCGCTAGCCTCCCTCATATTTTTGGCACACGACCATTTGCCGGCCCATGGAGAAATTGCTAAACTTGCCTTACATCAATGCGATGCCTGCCTGTAGCTAATACAGGGTGTCCAAACTAAATTTGCACAACTTTCAATTGACCATAACTCCCGTTTTAAGCGGCAGAGAAAGATGGGACCTAGCTCATCTGAAAGCTCAATTCAAGAGCTATGATGTGGTATTTCTGCCGTTTCGCTATGACTCACCGTTCACGAGTTAGAGCGATTCCCGCAAAACACCTCAAAAATGATTTTGGCCAAACTGAATGCACATCAATTTCCCTCTTTGACTGCATTTTTCTTGCTTCAGCCAGAGATAATCTGTCATAAATATGAGTATTGTTCATTGATACCCTTTAATTGCCTCATTTTGTTCTGTGGTGTTACCTTCTGGATGAATGTGTGCACTTTATTGTCCATTTTCACTCTCCATGCTGAACTGTCACACTGCAATGCCACCCTTTCGGTTAGTTTTGATCATTTTGGTCAAAAAACCTTTCCAAGGTGCAAAAATCCAATCTCCAGTGGTGTGGTACATTGGAAAATATTGCTGGCCAATTACTTTCCTCTTTCACATTCGTACTAGCATGTTTTAGCCCAGTTATCAATCAATTAGCAGTGCAATCTAGAAAATCGCCAAAATGTAGTTTGGCCAAAATCATTTTTGAGGTGTTTTGCGGGAATCGCTCCAACTCGCGAACGGTGAGCTGTAGCTAAACGGCAGACATACCATATTATAGCTCTTGAATTGAGCTTTCAGATGAGCTAGGTCCCATCTTTCTCTGCCGCTTAAAACGGGAGTTATGGTCACTTGAAAGTTGTGCAAATTTAGTTTGGACACCCTGTACGTAACCTTGCTGGCTTCGGACGCTATATTATTGTCATATGCGCAATTAATACGTACGCAGTACGTTACATACAGTTTAGACTTTCCCTGTATCATCATTTATGTTGATTTTTTCAGATCGACTTTATCGACATCAATATCGGGTGTCCCATAGACCTGATCTGTCAGAAGGGTGCGGGGTGTCAAATGATGAGCAGGCCTGGCCGATTGAACAGCGTAATTGACGCAATGTCCGTGGCCTTAGATGCCAACCGTATCCCGCTGACGCTCAAAATGCGCACTGGACTGCAATACGGGAAAAATACGGCGCATAATCTGCTGAGAAAATTGGATACGTCTTCGGAAAGGTATGGCCTTAACACCTACCCCGAGGAAGCCGTCATTGTTGTCAACAAATTTTACTTTTATATGTCCGTTTGTTGTCAGTTTGTTAACAACAGTACAAAATCCGACAACAAACCGACAACAAACGGACAACAAGAATCCGACAACAACAGTACAAAATCCGACAACAATCCGACAACAAACGGACAACAAAAGTAAAAGTTGTTGACAACAATGACGGCTTCCTCGGGGTAGGTGTTAAATTTTTGATGGAAATTTTTCGTGTTGTAGAGTTTTGTTTATTTATCGATAAGGATAGGGGTTTGATGGTGGATAATGGTTTGATGGTGGAGTTGCTACGTAGGATTACGTTCATGAGCTCTGTTTGTGTAAACGAGTTCATCCGCCGTGATAGCTCAGTCGGGAGAGCGTCAGACTGAAGATCTGAAGGTCCCCGGATCGATCCCGGGTCGCGGCATGAAATTTTTCTTTTTTGTTTATCTTAGACTAGCTTTTTTTTTATTTTTTTACAAAATACTTTACCCGCATTTTTATTAGGCCAATTATTTTGCTGTATTACACGATTGATAATAGTGTTTGTAATTTTTCCAGACTTTCCCTGATTACCATGCATGGCCGTTCTAAAGAGCAACGGTATACAAAATTAGCCGACTGGGACTATATACATTCCTGTGCCTCGCTGGTTCAACCTACTCCATTATTTGGCTGTGGTGACGTGCTTTCCTACGAAGATTATTATCAACAATTGGAAAGTAATTTTGTTGTGTTATTTATCAGTAGGAAGAATTCATAAATTGAAGAATGTTTTGCAAAGGGGAAAATCTGTTTTGTTTTTTTCCTGTAGAACCTGATTCTCATCTTAGCGGCGTTATGATTGCGAGAGGTGCATTGATCAAGCCATGGATCTTTCAAGAAATTGAAGAGAAAAGACATTGGGATATCAGGTGCCTACATTCTACCTACAAAATACAATTGCGTACGTACGTACGTGTATTGTGTCGGTATGCCATGCATACTATACTACGTATGTAGTGAACAATAGCACTGTGTCAGTTGACTTGATACTATTGTACACGTACCGTAGACTGTCAATGACAGAAACGTCTATAGTCTGGCCAGTAAGAGTTGGCTATGACATTCAAGGGGCGTTGCGTAAAATAGATTCACAATTGCGGATTTTTGTCAGTGCTTCGTGTACTCCTATTTAGCAGAAGTACACGCAAACTACGCAGTACGACTTGAGTCCCATAGTCAACTCTGTCTGGGCCAGACTATAGCAGCTTTACGTATGTACCGTATTTTTGGGTGTATAGCCCCATGGGGGTATACAAAAATTGAGAGGTCCAATGGGGGGTTATACACTAGGGGGGGATATACAATGGGTGGGGATATACATAGGACAAAATTTATGTTTTTGAGAGGTGTGCAGAGGCATGTTTTTTAGGTCAAAAGTATGTGTTTTAGGGCATAATCGCGGTTAAAACAGGGTTATTCTAGTACAAGACATGCTCAGCTAAGCCTACAGGCATAGCAGCATGGTGTAGGAGTAGCTATAGCTAGCATAGGACCAGCTACATAGGTAGGTTAGGTACCTTCCTGTACATGGGGGTTATACACCAGGGGGGATATACATAGGACAAAATTTATGTTTTGCCAATGGGGGTTATACACTAGGGGGGATATACAATAGGGGGGGATATACATACACCCAAAAATACGGTAATCCAAATTCAAAATGTTCATTTTCTTTTCTTTTTCTGCAGCTCCGGGGAACGCCTGGACATGCTAAAGCAGTACGTCAACTGTGGCTTGGAACACTGGGGCAGCGACGCGGCAGGAGTGGAGAAAACACGGCGCTTTCTCTTGGAATGGCTCTCGTTCTTGCACAGGTAACACATACAAGGTCGTGAATTCAGCGTTGCTTTTTCTCGGGCCTTTTGCGAAGGAAAAATTTGGCGTAGGTTCTTCTTCATATGCTTTTCGGTATCGTATGTAACTCGAACATTGGGCTTTACTGGGTAAATGAGAAATTGTTTGAACTCGCATTCGCTCTCATAATTTAGCAATAGATTGACTGCTCAGGTTGCTCCATTTTTCTACCACCACTGACGCTCTTTTCTATCACAATCACAAGTACCGTTGTATGTACATTCGATCAGTGCTGCTTGCGCATGCTCGTATTGCGCATTTGGTTTGTCAGTTATTACAATGGCGTGGGGATATACAGTAGCTGTAGATGGGCACTTGGATTTTTTAAACCTCCTCCGATAGTTTTGCGCTTTCAAATGAGCTACTGTATGTACGTATGTATGTACAATCAAGACTACATAAGGGAAGAGAGACTATGCCAGCTAGTATTGGCTTCGTGTTTCATGCTACGGCCGTTTTGGTCCCAATCGGGGGCCCGGGGCCCCCCATCGGCGGCCGCTATAGAATGCATGCAAAAGTAGAGATGTCTTTCTTTTCGATTTGTTTTCTTTCTTTCTTTTTACAGACCGGGCTCCCGATCGGGGGCCCTGGGCCCCAAGTTGGGGGCCCCTATGTCTGTTTTACGTCGATCTTGGGGGTCCCCCGATCGGGGGCCCCGGGCCCCCGATTGGGACCAAAACGGCCGTAGCATGGAACACGAAGCCAATACTGGCTGGCATAGTCTCTCTTACCTTTATGTAGTCTTGGTACAATGTATGTACAATAATGACTGTCATACCGATGTCATGACCAGAGAATGCTTGCTTACTTCAGGTACATTCCAGTGGGATTGTTGGAGCGCGTTCCCCATCGCATCAATGAGCAGCCGCCTCGCTACTGTGGTCGCGACGAGCTGGAGACGCTGATGTGCTCCAATCGCAGTTCAGATTGGGTGGAGATCAGTAAACTACTGTTGGGGCCACCACCCGAGCATTTCCAGTTCACGCCAAAGCATAAGGCGAATGCTTACTGATTGATTGATTGATTGAAGTTTTTTTATGAAAAGGAAAAGGAATGAATGGGGTTTTATACAGATATAGGGAGTGTGGGCGACTTATTTTGTTCCATGGACTGTGGTTTGGTTGTACTAATGGATGAAGCTGTTGAAGATGGAATTTTTTGGTAGGATGATAGTGATTTTGTAAATAGGCCTATCTCTTGTGGAAGTGCCAAAGATTTCATAACCTGATGGATACGTGGGCTTTCTTGGTCATACATACATACAGTACACCCACGCTTGCTTATATTATGCATCGCAACATAACCTGTAACCTTGACGCGATCACGTCACATAGAATTTGGCGGAAGAGAAGAATAATCAAGTTTTGAAACCACATACCTACATTGAAACTGTATTGTATAGGCTACCTATCGCCCTGAGGCAATGTAAACTGCGCTGATAAATTACAGGCGAGACTTTCCATGCCCTATAAAGTTTGTTGGCTTTGGTTTTCGTTCAGTGAATACACAGTAGTCATGACGTCTTTGTCAAGCAATTGCTTCTTGATTTTGGTGACCATCATATTCACCTTTCACTGTATAGTTGAAGCTGGACCAGGTGGGTGGAGGTCCCAAGTATTTGGTGATGCAAATGCATTTGGAGAGCGTTCATTTGCGGGTGTGGATAGTAGACTCTTTGGCACTTCTTCTGGTTATGAACATCATCAAGGATCCAGTGGGTTGGGTTCATCTGGTAGGGGTCCATCCTTTCTCCAGTTGCGTTCTGGTGGAAGCGATGGCTTCTTTGGTGGCAGAGGTGGACTGAACGTCAGGATGGCAGGCAGTGCTGGGTCAGCGGTGGCTGGTCATACAGCAGCCTTCGACAGTCCATCACATCTGTTTCTTGGTGGCACAGGTGCTGGGGCAGCTGTGAGTTTGGATGGAGAAGTAATTGCTGCTGGAAATGGAGGGGCCCAGGGTCCTTGGACTGGTGAGTGTGGTGGTTCTGGACAATCTGGAATAATTATGCCTTGGTGAATGTCATGTGACTACAGCACTCTTTGTATTGACTGCTCATTGTGCTTGCAGGTACACGTGCGGCTAGCCAAGGAAGGGGATTTGGTGGGGCCAGCTATGCAAACCATGTGACTGGCTTTGGTCTGCACAGAAACAAGCCTCTTGGGCACACTGATGCTTTTAGCATGTCAAACACTTATTCGGGAAGTGTTGGATGAACTACTGTTATTTGTGAATGATACTGTATGTAGGCCTACGTCACTGGATACTGTATGTAGGCCTGTATGTAGGCTTATGTAGGCCTTCACCAGTAGCAATGAAGTGAGTGCTCAGCAGTTTCAGTTCAGATTAGCAATCCAGTTCAGATAGTGCTTGTGATCTTTCTTCCCGCATGCCCACTTGAAATCAGCATTGCAATGGCTTTGGTTTCTGCACTGAACAAAAGAAGCTAAGCTGTCAATCAGTGTTGCAGAAACTTTTGTTTTGTTTGTTTGTACATACGCTAGTCTTGGTTTATTGGATGTCACGGGAATACAGAAAGAGTACTTAGCTATGCAATACCCATAGCATACGTAGATTCTGCTACTACATTGATTGCTGCCAGGTTTGATGTTGTGTCTGTTGAACATGAACTGTAAAAGCATGCTTTCTGCTATTGACTTTACTCATACTGGTCATCAAAGGTGCATGGTGCACGTGCACCACAGCAGTAAGTTTGGGTTTTCAGTTCAGAAAGATACAACTCAGTGAGGGGCCTAAACGAAAATGTCTGGAAAAACTTGTAAACATGTCAATTAGTTCAGCTGGAAGCTGGTCAACACTTGCTTATGCCACTCTTGATTATTATGTACTACTTTCTTTCTACATATGTTATTGAACAATCCCCAAGCCAAGAAACCTGTCAGTTCATTGATTTTTTTTAACAATATGTGGCTGACTTGTGCACTTATGTGATTGATTGAAGTACGTAGTACGTAAGTACACGCTTGTTTCCAGTCACAAACCACTACAGGGAGCACCTTATTATCCCAGGCCATCTTGGCTTGTTTCTTACTCATTTTATTGATCGCTTGATAAGGGACATTTTGCCTATGTATCTAACGGTGCTTTCTTTGCCTGCCTTTCATGAATGATAGCAGGAGTTTGGCATGATCTCAAGGGCTCAAGGCCAATTATCTGTTATGTTCATGGTGGTATTACTTAGAAATGAGAAGTTAGCATGAACATACAGTTTCTGGGATTTTATACAATTTGGTGGTAAAAGTTCAAAATCAGGGATAAGATTTAAAATTCAAAATCAGCAGTTGGGATTATGGTGGTTCAGGAGGCTACGTACGTAAGTCCTATTGGGTATTGACAGTTCCCAGTCACGCAAATTGCATTCTTGAAAGCTGGTTGATTGAATTCTTGATTGAGGCTAGGCTATCAAGCACATGTTATTACCTGATCTGCTGCCCAATGATTGCCCCTGTGTTATGTACTTGCGTATTTTGCTTCTCCTTGGTTACTATGTAATACGTACCTACTACATAATGTACTATATTCGAGTTTGAGTCTGCTGTGCTTATTGTACATATGGTAATACATTTCTCAGCTGTCATATGTCATGATCATGTGCGGCTTTTTTCATATGCAGCTTATGCTGCAAGGATACTTTACCTGCAGACCACCGTAAGCGGGGTAATTTTCAGATAGGAGAAATTTTATCAGTTTTGGATTGGTAAGGTAAGGCATACCAGTGTACTGTACAATTGTACATCAACCGCGTATGGGTTGTTGATGCAGTGTATAGTACAGTGGCATGCTTTACCTTATCAACTCTACACTGATGAAATTGATAATTAATAATACTACTAATACTAATAATTAATGATAATCATAACAAGAATAATAGTCAGATAATACTGATAAATAAAGGCTTTATCTAAGTCCGAGGCTTTCCCCTGTCTACAATTTTTGGAGAGCCTTCTGTCTGAAAAGATTGTCCAAAAATTTCTCTGCTTACAGTACGAAAGGCTGCACCGACCTCTTTTACGTCTCGCGCTGTTGTTTTGCATCTCGTTGCTATGTGCTGATCATATTCCCATTCTCCTGCTTGGCCAATAGAGCATAGAGCTGCTAAGCTAGATATTATTAGCTCATCGAATAGGCTTACTTGCCGGAGCACAGTTTTATCCAAGTGTTCATTCCTGTTCGTTTGGTGATAAAAAGTACGAGATTTTCATTACGTCAATGAAAGCGACGAAAGTACCCTTTGCGTATTATTTGCTCCTTGAAGAGATTTCAGCTTACTGTTTCCGTCCTGTACGTGCGCTTTTTCTGCGATTTTCATCACAGGCTACTTGCTGTATGTTCTAGTATTAGTATTGTATATATACCTACTGTGACACTCAAGCTGGCATGACACTTTGCCTTTCCTGTATGCTCGTTCGTAAAGGAACCACTCTTCGTAGCAGCAGAACAAGGCAGGTGTGATGTTGCCAGTAGTAGGATCTATTTCAACGAAAAGAACCAAGGAACTTGGCGAGCTTGGTTTACGCGAACTTTCTTGAATATTTTCATAGTATTGAACATTCAGCTTTAGCAGCAAAGCAGAGTAAATTGACATTTTATGGTACTGTAATGTTTCGTGTATAGCCCCCTGGGGCTATATGATCGGTAAGCCCCGATCAGGGCTATATTCGAGAGGGGGCTATACAAGGGGGGGGGGGGGGGGGGGCTACAATGTATGTAAAGGGCATTTTGCATTAGTGACCAAAGTAAGGTTTTTTGACCTCCTGCACTCGTTTTTCTGGTTTATTTTCCATGTTTTCAAGCTAAAGTGGTCTAAAACAAGCTATTCTTGCGCAAGAATTATCATTTTGGGCTATGATCGGCCATGTCTGATGGGGTGGTCAAGAGGGGTGAAATCCAAAATGTATCCCAAACTGTCCCAAATGATTTGCCATCAACAGCAATGGCTAGAAACACGTCGAAAACGCTGCTTTCAGCTGTAAAAACCTTCGCTTTCGTCGTTTTTCGCGGTCTCGGATATGGGGCTATCGAGTACAAATGACGATAGGCACCGATTAGGGCTATACGAGGGGGGCTATATTCGAGGGGGGGGGGGGGGGGGGGCAATACACGAAACATTACAGTATCCTAGTTTTGGGGGGGGGGGGGGGAAGGAGGAATTGTTAAAAAAAAAAGATATTTTTGGTTGGATTGTTCATAAATATGTAGAAGAAAGTAGATAATAATGGGGAAAGAAGGTTGACCGCTCAGCTACTAATACAGTCATTCAGACATTTTCGTTTAGGCCCCTCACTGGTTGTATCTTTCTACTACCTAGCTGTGGTGCAGGCACCATGCACCTTGGAGTATGAGTAAAGTCAATAGCAAGCATGCTTTACAGTTCATGTTAACAACAAAATCAAACTGGCAACAATGTGTGCAATCTACGTATGCTAGGGATTGCAAGTAAGACTTTTCTGATTCCCGACATCCAATAAACCAAGACTATAGTACAAACAAACAAAACAAAAGTTTCTGCAACACACAGCTTAGCTTCTTTTGTTCAGGCAAAACCAAGCCATTGCAATGCTGATTTCAGTGGGCATGCGAGAAAGATCAAGCAATCTACTGGTCAAACAACTGCGCACACCATTGCACTAGCCCAAGCCCAGGCCTACAACAGTATCCAGGACGTAGGCCTACAACAGATCATTCAAAATAACAGTAGCACCACACTTCCCAAAGTGTTACACAAAGCACAGTGTCCGAGGCTTGTTTCTTGCACCAAGCCAGTCACATGGTCAAGCTGGCCCCACCAATCCCCCCCCCCGTCCTGCGCAGCGCACAGGCGCAACACACCAGGCAAAACCAGTTGTCCAGACCACCACACTCACCAGCCGCCCCCCCCCATTTCGCAGCAATTACTTCTCCATCCACCCAGCTGCCCCCCCGTGCCCAGACAGTGGCGCGCCACCGCCCCCCCCCCGCCCCCCCCGCCCCTCTCCCAGCCATCCTCCCAACGCACTGAAAGGAGACCCCCCGATGACCCACCCCTGATCCTATTTTCAACCAGAGAAGTGCCAGAGTCTACTATCCACACCGCAAATGAACGCTCTCCAAATGCATTTGCATCACCAAATACTTGGGACCTCCACCCACCTGGTCCAGCTTCAACTATACAGTGAAAGGTGAATATGATGGTCACCAAAATCAAGAAGCAATTGCTTGACAAAGACGTCATGACTACTGTGTATTCACTGAACGAAAACCAAAGCCAACAAACTTTATAGGGCATGGAAAGTCTCGCCTGTAATTTATCAGCGCAGTTTACATTGCCTCAGGGCGATAGGTAGCCTATACAATACAGTTTCAATGTAGGTATGTGGTTTCAAAACTTGATTATTCTTCTCTTCCGCCAAATTCTATGTGACGTGATCGCGTCAAGGTTACAGGTTATGTTGCGATGCATAATATAAGCAAGCGTGGGTGTACTGTATGTATGTATGACCAAGAAAGCCCACGTATCCATCAGGTTATGAAATCTTTGGCACTTCCACAAAATAGGCCTATTTACAAAATCACTATCATCCTACCAAAAAATTCCATCTTCAACAGCTTCATCCATAGTACAACCAAACCACAGTCCATGGAACAAAATAAGTCGCCCACACTCCCTATATCGTATAAAACCCCATTCATTCCTTTTCCTTTTCATAAAAAAACTTCAATCAATCAATCAATCAGTAAGCATTCGCCTTATGCTTTGGGTGAACTGGAAATGCTCGGGGGTGGCCCCAACAGTAGTTTACTGATCTCCACCCAATCTGAACTCGATTGGAGCACATCAGCGTCTCCAGCTCGTCGCGACCACAGTAGCGAGGCGCTCCTCATTGATGCGATGGGGAACGCGCTCCAACAATCCCACTGGAATGTACCTGAAGTAAGCAAGCATTCTCTGGTCATACATCGGTATGACAGTCATTATTGTACATACATTGTACCAAGACTACATACGGTAAGAGAGACCATGCCAGCCAGTAT
The DNA here is from genome assembly GCA_030247985.1 of Epsilonema sp. ZAB3_2. Lineage (NCBI taxonomy): Eukaryota > Metazoa > Nematoda > Chromadorea > Desmodorida > Epsilonematidae > Epsilonema > Epsilonema sp. ZAB3_2. Next base: position 23,212 of record JASAMW010000899.1, read on the forward strand.
TGGCTTCGTGTTCCATGCTACCGCTGTTTTGGTCCCAATCGGGGGCCCGGGGCCCCCGATCGGGGCCCCAAGATCGACTAAAACAGAACGTCCCCGACCTTGGGCCCAGGGCCCCCGATCGGGAGCCCGGTCTGTAAAAAGAAAGAAAAAAAACAAATCGAAAAGAAAGACATCTCTACTTTTGCATGCATTCTATAGCGGCCGCCGATGGGGGGCCCCGGGCCCCCGATTGGGACCAAAACGGCCGTAGCATGAAACACGAAGCCAATACTAGCTGGCATAGTCTCTCTTCCCTTATGTAGTCTTGATTGTACATACATACGTACATACAGTAGCTCATTTGAAAGCGCAAAACTATCGGAGGAGGTTTAAAAAATCCAAGTGCCCATCTACAGCTACTGTATATCCCCACGCCATTGTAATAACTGACAAACCAAATGCGCAATACGAGCATGCGCAAGCAGCACTGATCGAATGTACATACAACGGTACTTGTGATTGTGATAGAAAAGAGCGTCAGTGGTGGTAGAAAAATGGAGCAACCTGAGCAGTCAATCTATTGCTAAATTATGAGAGCGAATGCGAGTTCAAACAATTTCTCATTTACCCAGTAAAGCCCAATGTTCGAGTTACATACGATACCGAAAAGCATATGAAGAAGAACCTACGCCAAATTTTTCCTTCGCAAAAGGCCCGAGAAAAAGCAACGCTGAATTCACGACCTTGTATGTGTTACCTGTGCAAGAACGAGAGCCATTCCAAGAGAAAGCGCCGTGTTTTCTCCACTCCTGCCGCGTCGCTGCCCCAGTGTTCCAAGCCACAGTTGACGTACTGCTTTAGCATGTCCAGGCGTTCCCCGGAGCTGCAGAAAAAGAAAAGAAAATGAACATTTTGAATTTGGATTACCGTATTTTTGGGTGTATGTATATCCCCCCTATTGTATATCCCCCCTAGTGTATAACCCCCCATTGGCAAAACATAAATTTTGTCCTTTGTATATCCCCCCTGGTGTATAACCCCCATGTACTGTAAGGTACCTGACCTACCTATGTAGCTGGTCCTATGCTAGCTATAGCTACTCCTACACCATGCTGCTATGCCTGTAGGCTTAGCTGAGCATGTCTTGTACTAGAATAACCCTGTTTTGACCGCGATTATGCCCTAAAACACATACTTTTGACCTAAAAAACATGCCTCTGCACACCTCTCAAAAACATAAATTTTGTCCTATGTATATCCCCACCCATTGTATATCCCCCCTAGTGTATAACCCCCATTGGACCTCTCAATTTTTGTATACCCCCATGGGGCTATACACCCAAAAATACGGTACATACGTAAAGCTGCTATAGTCTGGCCCAGACAGAGCTGACTATGGGACTTAAGTCGTACTGCGTAGTTTGCGTGTACTTCTGCTAAATAGGAGTACACGAAGCATGGACAAAAATTCGCAATTGTGAATCTATTTTACGAAACGCGCCTAGAATGTCATAGCCAACTCTTTTCCTGGCCAGGCCAGACTATAGACGTGTCTGTCATTGATAGTCTACGGTACGTGTACAATAGTATCAAGTCAACTGACACAGTGCTATTGTTCACTACATACGTAGTATGCATAGCATACCGACACCATACACGTACGTACGCAATTGTATTTTGTAGGTAGAATGTAGGCACCTGATATCCCAATGTCTTTTCTCTTCAATTTCTTGAAAGATCCATGGCTTGATCAATGCACCTCTCGCAATCATAACGCCGCTAAGATGAGAATCAGGTTCTACAGGAAAAAAACAAAACAGATTTTCCCCTTTGCAAAACATTCTTCAATTTATGAATTCTTCCTACTGATAAATAACACAACAAAATTACTTTCCAATTGTTGATAATAATCTTCGTAGGAAAGCACGTCACCACAGCCAAATAATGGAGCAGGTTGAACCAGCGAGGCACAGGAATGTATATAGTCCCAGTCGGCTAATTTTGTGTACCGTTGCTCTTTAGAACGGCCATGCATGGTAATCAGGGAAAGTCTGGAAAAATTACAAACACTATTATCAATCGTGTAATACAGCAAAATAATTGGCCTAATAAAAATGCGGGTAAAGTATTTTGTGAAAAAAATAAAAAAGAAAGCTAGTCTAAGATAAATAAAAAAGAAAAATTTCATGCCGCGACCCGGGATCGATCCGGGGACCTTCAGATCTTCAGTCTGACGCTCTCCCGACTGAGCTATCACGGCGGATGAACTCGTTTACACAAACAGAGCTCATGAACGTAATCCTACGTAGCAACTCCACCATCAAACCATTATCCACCATCAAACCCCTATCCTTATCGATAAATAAACAAAACTCTACAACACGAAAAATTTCCATCAAAAATTTAAGGCCATACCTTTCCGAAGTCGTTTCCAATTTTCTCAGCAGATTATGCGCCGTATTTTTCCCGTATTGCAGTCCAGTGCGCATTTTGAGCGTAAGCGGGATACGGTTGGTATCTAAGGCTACGGACATTGCGTCCACTACGCTGTTCAACCGACCAGGCCTACTCATCATTTGACACCCCGCACCCTTCTGACAGATCAGATCTATGGGACACCCGATATTAATGTCGATAAAGTCGATCTGAAAAAAATCAACAATAAAATCAACAATAAATACAGAGAAAGTCTAAACTAAACTAAACTCTAAAAAAGTCTCAACTAAACTAAACTCTAAACTAAACTAAACTCCAAAAGTCTAAACTCTATGAACTCTAAACTCTAAACTGTCTGTAACTAAACTGCAAAGTCTAAACTGTATGTAACGTACTGCGTACGTATTACGTAAGTATAGCAATAACATAGCGTCCGAAGCCAACAAGGTTACTATTTACCTGTTAGTAGTATTTACCTGTGCATAGCCCCCCCCCCCCATGCATAGCCCCATATGTACTGTACAGTACCTGAACCTACCTACATAAGCTGATCATAAGCTACCCATAGCCACTCCCACACCAAGCTAAGATGCCTATAAGCCTGCTTGGGGGTGTATTGTACTAGAATAACCGTGTTTTGGCCTCAATTATGCCCTAAAACACGTGCTTTTGGCCTAAAAAATATGCCTCTGCGCACCTCTCAAAAACATAAAAAATGTCCCATGCATAGCCCCCCCCCCCCCTCCCGCCCCCCTAGGTCCCCCTATGCACAGCCCCATATAAGACCTCTCAATTTTTGCATAGCCCCATGGGGCTATGCACAGGTAAATACGGTACGTACATTAGCTACAGGCAGGCATCGCATGTAAGGCAAGTTTAACCATTTCTCCCTGGGCCGGCAAATGGCCGTGTGCCAAAAATATGAGGGAGGGTAGCGGGTTCGATTCCTGTTCGGTCCAACCAATTTTCTCTCTTTCCCTTTTCGAAGCTCGACCAACACGGAACACCGCACATAAAACTTTAGTTTCCAATGGTACTGTTACGTACTAGCAATAGCGTCCGAGGCCAGTAGTGTACGGAAACTATCGTTGAAGGTATGTAAGGCGGCGAGTTTAGCCAATCTGTCCCCGGACCGGCACCTTGTGGGTGGTGTGCCTAAGTCCGCAGCTGTGGCCGAGGGTAGCGGGTTCGATTCCCGTTCGGTCCTATTTCTCTACCCCCTTTTCGGGGCCCGGCTATCGCCATACCGAACGGGGCACTTCACACTACATAGGTAGGCCTACCTCAGTTTTCTCAGCTATTACAGCCGCAGCCTTCATCATTGTATCTGGATGGGCACCGCATAATTGCACACCGAAAAGCTATAAAAACAGAAAATTTGTTCAGCAACTATTGCACGCATCCACAGGTTTAGTACTACTACCAAACTTCCCCCATCACTTAACCTTGACGTTCAGTGCAACTTTTGATCGGTAAGGCAAAGGGAAAGAAGGAAAGTTGCCTTCCGCTACCGGTAGGCGGTTGAACGGACCCCTGTCGAAAACAACGCCTCAAACATCGCCTACCGGTAGTGAATGGTAACTTTCCTTCCCCCTTACCGATCAAAAGTTGCACTGAAAATCAAGGTTATATCAGAGGGGTCAGCTCTCGAACCAGTACATAGTGCTTATATACGATATGCGGTAACGCGATTGGGTTGGTCGATAGCGACCCCGCGGCATTTAGTGAAAGTTTGGATCGGTGCCTGCGGGGTCGTCGACGTCATTTGTTGTCAGTTCTTCTTTTCACTCGCTCCTTTTCCGCTCCCAGATGATTGAACAAGGTCGACCACCCCGCAAACACCGATCCAAACTTTCACTAAATACCACGGGGTCGCTATCGATCAACCCAATCGCGTTACCGCATATCGCAAGTAGCGGATATGCACGTCTGAATGAAAAGGGTCCCCTACTTTTTCGCTCTCGTGCCTTCTGACCAATGACCATTCAGATTGCGTACCATTGAGCAGCGAGGTAGCCAATAGTGTTGTCAACGGTAATTACTTTACCGTTTTACCGCCTGTACTTTTGCAGTTTTTCAAAACGGTACTGTACTTTTTACCGTTGAATGGTGACGGTAAATTATTTGGCTGTACTTTTTACCGTCGAGTCAGCCGAAAGTACTTTCAAAAATTTTGGCGGTAAAAGAGTACTTTTTTACTGTACTTTTACCGTTTACTGACAGCGACCATGGCTGTAATAACTTCACCTTCTTACCGCTTTCTTTCTACCGTGGTATATAAAGTACGTATAGTATCAGATCATTTTAGGTTATTGCGTGGGGACGCCAATTTCTATGCTCAAAAAGTAGTGCAGGTTGTTTATTGAACCTGCGCCCAGCGCTATTTTTGTGAATTTTGGCTCTATTCGCTGCTTGCGTCATGACTCTGGATGGACATGAGTCGCAAACGTCACTTATCCATGTGACCCGGCGTCACTTTGCGACCATCTTAGAATCTAGATCCCAAAATCATGACGCAGGTCAACGAATTGACGATTCTTCATCACCTCACCTGTTCAATTCGTCACATTGTACCTACGTTGCTTTGTCGTTTTCTTTGCGGTAGTTGGGTATGTCCGTACAGTACTTCCAAGCTAGTATGGACGTGTGATAAGTAGTGTCACCGTTCAGTTGCCAAATGTACGATGGCGATGAGTGTCAATGCACGCATGCCATTATGTACAAAATAAACGAGAATCGTTGAAAACACAAGGAAAATTTTTACCGTATTTTACCGTTTTACCGTCAATTTATTTCAGAAAGTACTGCGGTAAAAAAATTATGACGGTAAAATTACCGCGCGGTAATTTTACCGTTGTCTACTGCCGGTAATTTTACCTTACTTTACCGCCGCAGTAAATTTCGAAGGTTGACAACACTAGTAGCCAATGCCATCTCTCCACACGTAACCTCAGCACCATAGGACACGCAAACGCGACGAAATGGCAGGTTGCCAACCTGGAAAGATGAGGTTTCAAAATTCAACGAAAACAAAGAAAAATTAGAATAAAGTCAGAAAACAATGCCAACGTGAATAAAATAACATTCTTCATGACTAATGGTAGGATAGTGCTGGGAAATTCGGGCCAAGGAAAAATCCGGCCATCCACTGCATCTGTCTAAACGAAGATTTTCCGCAGAGGGGTGACCGGATTTTCCCCTGGCCCGAAATAGTGGGTGACCCAAATTAGGGTACCATGGGGAAAACCTGGCCTCCCATTCAGAAAGAACGGTGTGTTCAGTACTACATAGGTGGCCGGGTTGCATTGGGGGAAAACCTACTGCTGTATGGGCACCCTACTAAAAAGGCAGTCGAGAGAGGGGCGCAGTTGAGGGAAGAGACGGGGAACAAAATAGCCACAGGGGATTAGTAATTACATAGGTGTCCGCTGGTTGACTACAACCACAATAGACAGAGGAAACAGGAACAAAGACCAGTACAGGGGTACAATAATAGAGACTGAGTTCAGCTGCAGCTGCCAGCTCATCTTTCTTTGTGTCGTCTCACCTCGTTTGTCTTCTGGCTTGTGCGAAGTTTTACCTACAATTTATCATGGCTGAAAACGGCGATTTATCATGGCTTACGAATCAAATCAAACCCAACCTCCATTGCTCGCCGAAAGACGACTATTTTGGCTGGAGAAAATACGGCTGCCAACTGCCCAAAGACTCAAAGAAGAGCAGTAAAGCATCCAAGAAATTTGGCCACCTGTGTAGAAAAAATCTAATCTACCACTGGGAAAGAGTCATGGAAGAGGGCATTAGCCAACATGTGCGTTGCGTAAAATGTATGTACTTGGGACAAATACAATACATACAGTATGCTAGATAAGTACGTAGATAGATAGAAAGATAGACAGTGACCATACTGTTTTATAAAGGAAGCGCTGATTTTTGCCCTTACGGCCTCGCCGTAAGGGCTACCACGTTAGGTTGCCTTAATCATACGGGTATAGGGATCCTACGTACTATGCTGTAGGATAGGGTTACGTACTGTGTAGGTATAGGACAAATTTCAAATTTTCAATTTGGCGATCCTACGTATGTGGCGGCGATACGTCCCATGATGAAGTTTCGTTGACGTTGTAGAGAACCTAAAGTTTCGTTGACATTTAGAAGATTTTTGTTTCGTTGACATTTAGAAGATTTTTGTTTCGTTGACATTTTGGGAAAAATTTGTCCGCACCCGGGTTCGAACCTCACCCCGGGTAATCCCGTAGGATTGGAAGACGAACGCTCTATCGCCTACACCATCACGACGAATTGGGCAAATGATGAAAACACAGGATAAGTAGTTGAGCTGAGAGGGAATAATTTGCATATAAGGCAATAAGATAAAAGATGTGGTTTGGGGAGTAATTTGCATAGCAAATGTCGACATTTGAGCCAAAAATAATTTACATGAAAAGAACAGTGTGTTAAAGAGTGGAATTTGCATACAAAAAATAAAAATGCAGCGAAAATTGAGACACATCACAGACTAGTTATTTTCTGCTTTTACTCTGTTGCTGAGCAGCGGCGCTATTGCGTTGAAGAATCACAGGGGAAAAATTGTGCATAGTCAGTGAGAAAGGGAATGATTTTCTTCTGAAAGGATCGTATCTTCAACAGCAATTCAAAAGGAGAACTCTCTTTTGGAAGGAGTGCGTGTTCAAGAGCGATTCAATAAACCAATGCCTGGAATGCTGTGGAAGAAGAACATCTCAAATGGCAGGAGAGAAAAAGCAGGTAATTTTGAAAAGAAGTTCTGCAGCAGATACAGTACTGATAGCTGTACAATAGATTCATTTCTGGACCCATGGGCCCGATCTACAGTATTACTGCAAACGGGGAAATTTTCGGATGGAGGAAATTTTCGGAAAATTCGAACAAAAAATTCTGTCCGAAAAATTTTACTGTACGAATTTTTTGTATGTACAGTATATTTCCATGTGCAGTACGTATTGCTAAAAATCTTAGAGTCAACGAAACTGAAAAAACGCGCACAAAAGCAACAAAACCTTCAGTTGCAGAGCAGTTCACAGGCTCATGTTTAGATTGCTAGCGTGAAGTGTTCATGTCAACGAAACTGTAAAGTGTGAACATGTGACCAAATTACCGGAGGAAATTTTCGGAAAATTCAAACAAAAAATTCTGTTCCGAAAATTTTACTGTACGAATTTTTTGTATGTACAGTATATTTCCATGTGCAGTACGTATTGCAAAAAATCTTAGAGTCAACGAAACTGAAAAAACGCGCACAAAAGCAACAAAACCTTCAGTTGCAACACAACAGCCAGCTCATGTTTAGATTGCAGCGTGAAGTGTTCATGTCAACGAAACTGTGAAGTGTGAACATGTGACCAATATGGTGCTGTGTCCCCTGATACCGTACTTCCGATTTTGCCCACCGTTTTTCTCTGCTTACAAACCTGCTTTACCCATCCGCATCTGCCTGGGGGACCCAAAGGTTTTTCACTGCTGCATGATGCAACCCTACTTGACCCACGGGCCCGATCTATTACTGTAAACGATGAAATTTTTGTACGGTGGAAACTTTCAGATAAAAAATTCTGTTCCGAAAATTTTATGTCCGAATTTTACCGTCTTTCCTACATACTGTAGTCTACAGTAAATTCATACGTAATACAGTAAATGTCGCTGTGCATGCATGCACATTGAGGTCACATGTGTCCGAAAATTTCCCCATCCGAAAATACAACTTCAAAACTCAACTCTCCCATTCCATACCGCACACATCCTCTTCTACTACCATTTATCAGCCCTTACATACTGCTACTTGTAAGGGCTTCACTCCTGTTTGGCCCTCAGGACAAACGGCTGGTAATCATTAATATCTGCCGCTCAGACAGCATCTCTACTTCCAAAAGACAGCACACCAGCCTCTTACGTACTGCTAATTATAAGGGCTTCACTCCTGTTTGGCCCTCAGGACAAACGGCTGCTAATCATTAATATCAGCCCTTCAGACTCCTCCACTCACACCTATAGTCTGGCAAATAGCAGTTGGCACCTGGACTCAAGGCGTGTTGCGTAGTTTGCATGTACTTCTGCTAAATAGGAGTACACGAAACGTGGACAGAAATCCGCATTTGTGAATCTATTTCACGCAACGCGCCTTGAGTCCAAGTGCCAACTGCTATTGGCCAGACTATAGAATGGTTGCTTTTTTATAAGCTGCTTGTTCGATGTGTTTGAAAGATGGACAAAGGAAAATATGCAGGCAATGAGAGGACTGTAGAGGACGAAGAGACGTCAAGAAATGCACAGTTTGGATAATGTACATAAGAAGGTGAACGATAAAAATCAGCTGATTCTTTGTGATTGGGTGTCGTTAGACCCAACTGTGCGTTAGGCCCAACTTTGGGCGTTGGGCCCAACTGGCAGCGTCGATGCGCCCAATTGAAAAAGGGGCGTTCGGCCCAATAAAAAACGACGTTGGGCCCAATAGATAACCGGCTGAGCGTTGGACCCCCCAACTTGTAAGGGCGCGCTCTTCCACCCAACAGAAAACTGAGATAGGGCTGGCGCTAGACCCAACTGCGTCGGGCATAGGCCCAATCAAGCCTGGTGCGCGGGCGTTCCACCCAACCACCGGAGGGCCCCCCCCCCCACCCCAGGTAGACCAAACCAGTTTCTCTGGTATAGGGCGTTAAACCGAACCCAATTGTGGGGGCGTTAAGCCCAACAAGGTAAGGATACAATGGGAAGTTACATTCAAACGTTGCTTTTAATTCACCATATGCAATAAAAGCAGTGCTATTGTGAAAAGTTGGCAGTAGGCGTGGCCCTCTATCGATTGGACTCCGCACGAAACTTAGTGGTCGCCTTTCTAATCTTGGTCGTGGTCACTTTGTGCGAGGCCACAAACAACGTCATATTTTTTATTTAAGTATGAGGGTTCCTTCAAATTTCTTTGCAATGTGTGCCCAGCCCATAACAGTACGTTTGCACGCACGCTCAATTTTGACCAACGTACTGTGTGCGCTACTACTAATTGCGTGATCTTTGGAAAAGATCGGCGACCGAAAAAGTTTTAGTAGCAGCGTTGTAGCGAGAATATGCAAGTGCCGGACAACAGCCGAGAGGATATCGATTTTCGCCCAAATTTCTTCATCATGTACGTAACTGCCAACTCTGTAAAGTTTGATGTGCACTGCATGTCTTTGATGTGCACTGTACGATTTGTACTATTGTGATGGTTACTGTAGTAGGGTTCAACGCCCATCTGGTTTTCTGTTGGGTGGAACGGCGCACCAACGCAGTTGGGTCTAGCGCCTATCCAGTTTTCTGTTGGGTGGAAAGACGCACCCTTACAATTGGGTCCAACGCTCAGCCGGTTATCTATTGGGCCCAACGTCGTTTTTTATTGGGCCGAACGCCCCTTTTTCAATTGGGCGCATCGACGCTGCCAGTTGGGCCCAACGCCCAAAGTTGGGCCTAACGCACAGTTGGGTCTAACGACACCCAATCACAAAGAATCAGCTGATTTTTATCGTTCACCTTCTTATGTACATTATCCAAACTGTGCATTTCTTGACGTCTTTCGTCCTCTACAGTCCTCTCATTGCCGCATATTTTCCTTTGTCCATCTTTCAAACACATCGAACAAGCAGCTTATAAAAAGGCAACCATTCTATAGTCTGGCCAATAGCAGTTGGCACTTGGACTCAAGGGCGCGTTGCGTGAAATAGATTCACAAATGCGGATTTTTGTCCACGTTTCGTGTACTCCTATTTAGCAGAAGTACATGCAAACTACGCAACACGCCTTGAGTCCAGGTGCCAACTGCTATTTGCCAGACTATAGGTGTGAGTGGAGGAGTCTGAAGGGCTGATATTAATGATTAGCAGCCGTTTGTCCTGAGGGCCAAACAGGAGTGAAGCCCTTATAATTAGCAGTACGTAGAGGCTGGTGTGCTGTCTTTTGGAAGTAGAGATGCTGTCTGAGCGGCAGATATTAATGATTACCAGCCGTTTGTCCTGAGGGCCAAACAGGAGTGAAGCCCTTACAAGTAGCAGTATGTAAGGGCTGATAAATGGTAGTAGAAGAGGATGTGTGCGGTATGGAATGGAGAGTTGAGTTTTGAAGTTGTATTTTCGGATGGGGAAATTTTCGGACACATGTCTGACCTCAATGTGCATGCATGCACAGCGACATTTACTGTATTACGTATGAATGTACTGTAGACTACATATGTAGGAAAGACGGTAAAATTCGGACATTAAAATTTTCGGACAGAATTTTTTATCCGAAAATTTCCACCGTCCAAAAATTTCATCGTTTACAGTAATAGATCGGGCCCGTGGGTCAAGTAGGGTTGCAGCATGCAGCAGTGAAAAACCTTTGGGTCCCCCAGGCAGATGCGGATGGGTAAAGCAGGTTTGTAAGCAGAGAAAAACGGTGGGCAAAATCGGAAGTACGGTATCAGGGGACACAGCACCATATTGGTCACATGTTCACACTTCACAGTTTCGTTGACATGAACACTTCACGCTAGCAATCTAAACATGAGCCTGTGAACTGCTCTGCAACTGAAGGTTTTGTTGCTTTTGTGCGCGTTTTTTCAGTTTCGTTGACTCTAAGATTTTTAGCAATACGTACTGCACATGGAAATATACTGTACATACAAAAAATTCGTACAGTAAAATTTTCGGACAGAATTTTTTGTTTGAATTTTCCGAAAATTTCCTCCGGTAATTTGGTCACATGTTCACACTTTACAGTTTCGTTGACATGAACACTTCACGCTAGCAATCTAAACATGAGCCTGTGAACTGCTCTGCAACTGAAGGTTTTGTTGCTTTTGTGCGCGTTTTTTCAGTTTCGTTGACTCTAAGATTTTTAGCAATACGTACTGCACATGGAAATATACTGTACATACAAAAAAACTAACACTAAATTCTAGGACAGAATTTTTTTGTTCAAATTCCAAACCTACATACAAAAAATCGTACAGTAAAATTTTCGGACAGAATTTTTTGTTCGAATTTCCGAAAATTTCCTCCTCCAAATTCCCCGTTTGCAGTAATACTGTAGATCGGGCCCATGGGTCCAGAAATGAATCCAGAAGTGAAGCTACTGCACAGCTATTCGGTACTGTATCCTGCTGCAGAATTTCTTTTCGAACTTACCTGCTCTTTCTCTCCTGCCCCTTTGAGATGTTTCTTCTTCCACAGCATTCCAGGCATTGGTTTATTGAATCGCTCTTGAACACGCACTCCTTCCAAAAGAGAGTTCTCCTTTTTTTTTTTTTTTGAATTTGCTGTTGAAAATACGATCCTTTCAGAAAAAAATCATTGCCCTTCCTTCCCACTGACTATGCACAATTTTCCTCCTGTGATTCTTCAACGCAAAATAGCGCCGCTGCTCAGCAACAGAGTAAAAGCAGGAAATAACTAGTCTGTGATGTGTCTCAATTTTCGCTGCATTTTTATTTTTTGTATGCAAATTCCCACTCTTTAACACACTGTTCTTTTCATGTAGAATTATTTTTGGCTCAAATGTCGACATTTGCTATGCTGAATTGCTCCCCAAACCGCATTCTTTATCTTATTGCCTTATATGCAAATTATTACCTCT